>WSYH01003349.1:46760-68960 GCA_036426205.1 Ascaphus truei
CCCCCCCCCCCTGCACCACTCTCTCTTCCCCCTCACCTCTCACTCTCCCTTATCTCTCTCTCCTCCCACCCCCTCATCTCTCTCCCCACCCATCCCCCACCTCTCTCGCTTCTCCCATCCTCACCTCTCTCAATCCACCCTCACCTATCTCTCTCTCTTCTCCCCAACCTCCCCTCTCTCTCTCTTTTCCCCCCCCCCCCCCACCCCTCTCTTTTGCTACTTTGCTTCTTTTTCCTACACAGGTGCATCACCGTAGTTCCAAGTTATATATACAAAAGTGTCTATTATTTGATGAAAAATGTCTACATTTAGCATATAATAGTAATAATCCCCTCAGAACATTTTCTCGGCTTCGCCTCGGGCCTTCAACTCTTCCAGCCAGGGCATTATTGGCCAGTAATGCCCTGTTCTTCGGGGATTATTACTAAAACAATGAATATACAATACAGAGCTAGTACAAAAAAGTTAAACAGTGGGGAGGAATAAATCAGTGCCTGAAGAATTTATAATCTTGATGGAACTGCATGTTGGAAAATACATTAGGGCAGTAGGAGGAAATTAAATTGGATTAGCTTTATATTAGATTTCCCAGGGAATAAGTAGTTACATTTAGATAAAGACGTTTTTTTGTTTTTTACAATACTCTTGAAGAAGATATTTTGAAAGCCCTGTACACTATAATTTCATGTATAAGAAGTCTGATGTTGGTCCGCTAATAGGTATTACAACCTTCAACAAATCTTCATTTCTCCAGGACCAATACGGCTACCAGAGCTATTAACTACTTTCCCAGGTTATTGAATCGATATATTTACCAATTCAACCAGATCTCCCTCTTACACACAGTGTGTATAATAAATGTGTTTCTGTATTTCAGCCATACCCGATGAAGGACCCTGAGAGGTTGGAAAGCTTGTAACATTTCAACTACTTGTTTGTCCAATAAAAGGTATCATACCCCCCTACTCCCTCTCCCACCTTGGTTACTACATTTACCAATGAGAGTTAGAGAAAAGGAGAGATGGTGCTGGGCAAACACGGACAGAAGAGAGAGGTTTCAGTATGTGGAATAGGAGAGCAGAAGAAGCAAATGAAGATGTAAGGAGACAATTATGAATGGCATGCAAGAGATAAGCAGGGCCATAGGGAGAGATTAGACTTGGTATCTTATATAGAGGAGAGGCAAAGGAGTGTTGAGTATTGTAGTTCATGAGAATGTAATGGGAATCCAGCAGATGAAAATAAAGACGAAATCTCTCCTTTGCTAAGTTCTTCCATTACAAATGAAAGTAGACCATGCTGAGTACCAGGGTGATCTTCACTATAAAAATCCCATTTTACTATTTGATTATCACCGCAGACCTGGGAACAACGGCTGCTGTTGGTTTCGTTACTTCAGGGTCGCCATTTGGGACGCACAGCAGGAGTCGCATCTTTAAGGCCTCGTCCAAGGTGGCGCTGAGTGGGCGTACTGTATACGCTCACGCTCGCCACAATGAGACAGATTGCGACAATGTGTGTGGCCAGCATGAGTGCTTAGCTGCATGCCGGGCAAGCAAATTTGAATTTGCTGCTCGCAAGCGTGTCTCGTGAACGGTTCGCCCAATGAGGGCGATCCAGCTCTGTGACGTCGTGGCCGCGCTGAGCAGGGCGCAGCACATGAGCGCCAGCGCGCCCATTACCTGCCTGGCCGAGGCCTAAGGAGGAGAAGCAGAGATTGATCCAGGAGACAGTGAGAGGATTCTGGTAGATGTGGTAATAGGAGAAGCGAATTAGAAAATATATTCACTACATAAAGTTTAAATGTGCGAGATGTAAACAATGTTAGCGACTACACTCTGCATATTTCACAAATGATTTTATTATAAAGTAACATCCTATTTGCATGATTTGTCCTAAAAGAATTTATGATTTAACTGTTTGACAATCCTGTGTAACATCAAAATAGTTATTTTTTTTAGAATTTATGCTCAGAGTTCCTTGGAAGTTTAGATGTTTTTCCTTTTATTACATTTCAGGAATTCCCCTGCTAACTTTGTTTGTGATTAGTGTGGGTTGTATCATAGTTGTCCTGGTGAATCACCAGTGAATCATACAATGTATAAGCATGAAAAAATGAATTTTCTTTGATGGTACTTTCTGAGGTAGTTAGGGTGAGGGAGTTAAAGCTCAGAATTGCACGTAAGGTCAGTGGCATGCCAGACTTTCCATTAGGTAGCTCTTTATATTATGCAACATGTTTGTGTGTATATACAGTATATATATTGGAAATTATGTGGGAAATATTTAACACAATACTTTTACGCATATACAACATTGAAAATCAAAGCTGTGAAAAAAACACCTTATATTTTGTTTTATATGCAAACAATGTTCATTTCATCTTTTGCCCTTGTATTACATGATAGGAGTGATTTTGCAAAATAAAAGATGTAAAGAAAAGTTTGTTTTGACATATGGTACAGTATTGCACCATTTGCTGTTACTTTTGCATTACATTTAAGTGAATTATCTACATTTGAGCATAGAACAGGTGTGTGATGTTAACCAGGAAAGTTTACAGCAATTTAAACCCAGTGGATTATTTTGATGCCAGAAAAAATGAGGACAATTGATGCAGAATTTGCTACACGTCATTATAATCTTTGTTTAATATAATCCCTTCTAACTCCCTTTTTTTCTCTCTCCAAATTACAAGCGGACACATGCAGAACAAAATTGGGACTTTGGTACGTTAACACCAGATAAAATTATGCTAATTAAGTACATTTTTCACTAGCTAATTTGAACGACTTCTTTAATACAACAGCCTGTAATTTTACATTCATTACTTGCTGAAACAGTTTTGTATTTTTTTGAAACGTAATTGTAGGTTATTCTGCTACATAGCAAATAATCAATAATAATGATAATGTTTTCAACATGTGCACAGAGAACCCTGCAGTGTAAATGTATCAAGACAATGCTGGATCAAAAGTGGCCCAAACTGAGGCATTTTGTATCTTTTATCTGCTTGCACCAATATCCTTAGTATCTCCCTGAATCCGGATACTTGGCTTCAATTTTGCAACACAGGCCTCAGCTTGTAACGAAGCAGTGTTATTATGGGGCGCAGTGTCACGCTGACATACATATTATCACAGGATACATAGAATTATGCATCTCGGTGCATTCTAACGTCTCACTTTTTTCTGTGTAAAGACCATCCACAAGATCTGATGGGAAATGGTGTGGGGGCAGAGGGAGAGCGATCACTGTAGAAGAGGGCACATATATTTGTACATCTTTAAATACAATCGATTGACCTACGTGGTGAGATACCTGTGAACACATCGGAGATACCCAGGAAATATGCAAATGGAAATAATTTGAATATATTTTACATATAAAATGTGAACGCCGTTGCATTGGCAGTATCAGAGATTACTAATGAATAGGCTCCTCTGTGTCAAATGTAAGAAACTTGATTTACAAGGTTTTTTTTTCTTCATTTCATGCAGGCTAAAGAACAACATTGTACAGTGTGACAAAGCAAATTTTTATTTTCCTAGATACATAGCGGTCTTTGCATAAAGGCAGGCTTGGGGCAACATTTTCTCACTTAGCATTTTCATTTTGTACCAATTTTGCCATTTTGCCATATTTGCTTCCACTTGAAATAGTTGATATTAGGAATATACAATGAGGTGGATTTAGACAGGGACATAGTGACAGTTCAACAGATCGACAGAACAGATCTTTTGAGACACAAGGATCAATAGTGTTGAGACAGGTGGGGTTGATATAAAAGATAACAAATATGAGGCACCATTTATTACGACTTTCAATAACGCAGCCGTTAATATCTGAAAAAAACACTGGGGTGTTCTCCAGTGTGATCTGATTTTGGGTTCACATTTACCAACAATCCCCAATGTTATCTATAGGAATGCGTGTGTAACAAACAACAGTAGCCAGGGTTTCGCTCTTCCTGGCTGGACCCTTACTTTGGCTGCTCTACAGGACCCTGTCCCCATCCCTGTAGCAGCCACAAGCTGAGGGTGCGTAGGGCCTAGCTGGGGCCTAAGGGGAGACTTCTGTCCTAGTGCAGGGGCTACTTGCCTCTCTGCACATATACACCCTCCTCTCTCTATGTCCCAGCTCCTACTGACGCTTCCAGTCCTGAGCGCGCCAAATGTATCTCTCAGGGAAAGCTGTAAGTCCTATTGGCTCCCTGGCGTCAGGTGGTATCTCTGCCCTATGTCTCCTGGGGCTTGTAGTCCCTGGCAGACCTCTTTTGTATGGTGGCCGAGAGCGCAATCCTTACTGCGCATGCGCAACAATGTAATGGTTGTCGCTAGGTTTATCTGCGCATGCGCGACAGTGTAATGGCCGCCGCATCTCGCGATCTCCTGTGCATGCGCGAACAGTTGCGCCAACCCCAACATGGCCGCCGGACGCCTTCTGCGCATGCGCAGGCCTTTGTGCATGCGCAAATACTCTAAATATGGCGGCGCCCTTTAACTGATGTCGCCGGGAACCCCCGGCAACGCACTCGCCCCTGCAGCAGCCCCCACCGGAGTGAGGGTAAGGGAGGGAGAAAGGGTAAAGTAGTATTGTCTGTGCAATGCACAGGATCCTATGCATTAGATTTGCAAGGTTGTGAGTGTGACGGTAGGGGGAAATATGGCTGCTGTTTATAAAGGTTAAGTCTGCCATTACACCTACCTGTCAGTAATACATTGGTATTGTATGTTATGTATATATATGTATGTCTTTGCTAGGTTCCAGCACCTCAGGAATCAGGGGTTAATAGGTTTGCATAGAATTGTTGCAAATGTTATGTTGCAGTCCTACCCACCAATCAGGGTCAGCATGTAGGCAGCTCCTGGCCCTGAGTATATAAAAAGCTGGGAGGGAGACCCATAGCAGACAGAGCATGCAGAGAGTTACAGAGGTTTTGCTGTGACAGGGAGAAACTGCAGTGTCCAATCCAGTGCTGGTCTCAGGCCTGAAAACCAGTCCTGTAGGCAGTGGGCAAAGAGAAAGAACAGGGGAAATCTCTGCCAGTTGGTCCCTGCGACTAGTTAGGCAGGGTATCCCCCAGTTTGGTATGTGTGATGTTTGTGTCTTTTGTACAGTTGTGGATATGTTTTTCCAATAAATTAATTTTATAAACTCTTGTGTTCTGTCTGGCGATATTGATCCCTGGTATTAGTCCTGGTCTCCTGTGACAGTGAGTACATTGTAGAAGGTCCCTGTTGAAACATTTAGCTTTCTCCTCTAAACCATGGGTGCGCAAAGTTTTTGACCTGCGCCCCCCCTGCCTCGCAGCCCCAGCATTCACGCCCTCCTCGCCTAAGACCCAGCGTCAAATGACGCCGCGGGTCATGACGTCATGTGACCCCGCAGTGTCATTTGACACGCGTTGCCATGGCGACGCGTCACCGAAGACCCGGCTGTCAGCAGGTAAGGGATGTTACAGAGGCCTCATGCCTCCCCCGGCATTTAATTTAACTGCCGTGCCCCCCTAGAAATTCTTGCACCCCCCAGTTTGCGCACCCCTGCTCTAAACTATCAGTTGATAAGTATGTGTTCTTTGTCAATGAAAGGTTCCAATATCTCTGAATGGTAGACCCTTGCACTCAACCCAGGGAGCTTTTTCACCGGCACAGCTATTGATTTGTTCCCGTGTCACGAACTGCAGACGTCTGGGAGCGGCCAAGAAAGACACAGGAAAAAAGTTCTCTCTAAGCAGCTCAAGTTTATTGCGGGCTGAAAAGCATTTTTATAAACTACAAAGGCATGATCCCTTTTAGAGGCGTACACTGTTAGATTGGAGGCGTTACACTGTCCTTTGGAGGCGTTGCACTACCTGTTAGAGGCGTTTTTTAAAGGCGTTACACTATCTTGGCAAACAAAGGTAGTTTATAGAGCTGGTTTTAACAGGAATATGCATAAGCAATGAAAAAGAGGTTTTTCTCTTGAGAACCGTGAAGCAGAGCTACATTTCTGTTACAATTCAAAAATATTAATTTTAATGTCAGCGAATTTTTTTTATTTTTTTTTATATCCATTTAATGCCCCTGTATTTATGTATGTCCCTATGGATATACATACATACAGGGATAATAAAAGCTTGTTTTGTACAGTATGTTTATTTGGAATGTTATTACATTGTTTTTTATGCTCATTTATTGCCCTTGTATGTATGTACTGTATGTATGTCTAGATGGACAAACATACAGGGATAATAAAAGCTTGTTTTGCAAATGTTTGTTTGCCTTGTTTTGATGTATCTTAAATGTAATTTGCTGCTTTGTGTCCAAATGTGGGTGTAATGTAAATTGTATTTAGTTCGATGTAATTTTTAGGGTGTTTTCAATAGTTTAAGTGGCTTATTTTTGGAAGTTAGATTTTGTCTGATGATGGTTACTTTGAAATAGAATATTTTTCTAAATGGTTTGGTTTTAGGATTTGAATAGTGAATTGTATAATTGATTTGGATTGGATTGTATTTGATTTGAGATTGGATTAGTTGATTGATGGTAATTTATTTCTGTTTATTTGCTTTTTTTTTATTTAATGACTGTTTGGAATAGTTTATTTGTTTTTGAGCATTGCTTTACATAGTGTACATGATGCACAGATTATTTGCATTATGTACACATTGTAAAATTCAATGTTTTTATGGCCATTTCTTATATATTGATTTGGATAGGTGCTGTGTTTTCTTGGGAGATGAAATTTATTTTCTTTTGCAATGTGCTATTTTTTTTTAATTTGGCTGTGATGTGTTTTCATTTGGAGATGTGATATTTTTATTTGTGCATGTATATCCTTAACCATTTCTTTGTATATTGGTTAATCATGCTTATATATAATATATATATATATAGTTAGGTCCGGAAATAATTGGACACCGACACAATTTTCATCATTGTGGCTCTGTACGCCACCACAATGGATTTGAAATGAAACAACCGAGATGCAATAGAAGTGCAGACATTCAGCCTTAATTCAAGGGGTCGAACAAAAATATTGTATGAAACGTTTAGGAATTGCAATCATTTTCATACACAGTCCCCTTATTTCAGGGGCTCAAATGTAATTGGACAAATTAACACAATCATAAATAAAATGTTCATTTTTAATACTTTGTTGAGAATCCTTTGCAGGCAGTGACTGCTTGAAGTCTGGAACGCATGGACATCACCAAACGCTGGGTTTCCTCCTTTGTGATGCTTTGCCAGGCCTTTACTGCAGCTGTCTTCAGTTGTTGTTTGTTCGTGGGTCTTTCTGCCTTAAGTTTTGTCTTCAGCAAGTGAAATGCATGCTCGATCGGGTTGAGATCAGGTGATTGACTCGGCCATTGCAGAATATTCCACTTCTTTGCCTTAAACTCCTGGGTTGCTTTCGCAGTATGTTTTGGGTCATTGTCCATCTGTAAAGTGAAGCTCCATCCAATGAACTTCGCTGAATTTGGCTGAATCTGTGCAGACAATATATCCCTATACACTTCAGAATTCATCCGGCTGCTTCTGTCTTCTGTCACATCATCAATAAGCACTAGTGACCCAGTGCTATTGTAAGCAATGCATTCCCATGCCATCACACTGCCCCCATCGTGTTTTACAGATGATGTGTATGCTTCTGATCATGAGCCGTTCCAAGCCTTCTCCATACTTTTTCCTTCCCATCATTCTGGTACAGGTTGATCTTAGTTTTATCTGTCCAAAGAATGCTGTTCCAGAACTGGGCTGGCTTTTTTAGATATTGTTTGGCAAAATTTAATCTGGCCTTTCTATTCTTGAGGTTTATGAATGGTTTGCACCTTGTGGTGAACCCTCTGTATTTGCTCTCGTGAAGTCTTCTCTTTATTGTAGACTTGGATAATGATATGTCTATCTCCTGAGAGTGTTCTTCACTTGGCTGGATGTTGTGATGGGGTTTTTCTTTACCATGGAAAGCGTAGTGTATGTGTTAGGTTGTATTTATTTAAAAGTATTGATGTATTTTTTAATTATTTTTGTGTGGCACAGAATTGGTACTGCAGTCAAGCGGGGACCCACGGGCACCAACCAAGGGCCACCGCCGGCCTATAGTATCATTCTTATGCATCCCCCAAAAATTAAGCTAGGTTATGTATGTTAGGGGGGTTTAGGGGTTGTTGGGGGCACAGGGTGTGTGTGTGTTGTGTATTGCAATGTTTATTGTGGGCAATTGTCCCCAATAAACATGCTATTGTGCCTTAACCCCTTCATTACCTTAGCGGCTATCCGCTAAGGTAATGAAGCTGCTTTAATGTATTTTTATTAATAGTGTGCAGGAGCAGGGGGTCTCCTGAGCTGAACCGCATTCATTTCAGCCTCAGGGACCCCCTGCTTCCCGATTTACAGGCCCCGGTATGGGACATCGGATGCCAGTGTCGCCGCCATTTTTATTGCGTCCACGTCGCGTCTTGGACGCTATAAAGATGGCGGCGACACTGGCACCAGATGCCCCATACCGGGACCGGTAACTCGGGAAGCAGGGGATCCCTGTGCCAGAAATCAATGCGGTTCAGCTCTGGAGACCCCCTGCTCCCGCACAATATTAATAAAATTTACATTAATGCAGCTTCATTACCATAGCGACTATACGCTACTGTAATGAATTATTGTTTATTGGTATTGGTGTTTTTATACTAGTGCAGATGAGCAGGGGGTCTCCTGAGCTGAACCGCATTGCTTTCAGTCTCAGGGACTCCGTAATTCATGAGATACAGGCCCCGTTATGGGGTGCCGGTATCCCCTGCAGAATTTAAATCCCCCGATCATGTGACGCGAAAGCTTTAAATGTACAGGGGATACCGGCCCCCCATAACGGGGCCTGTTTCTCAGGAATTAGGGGGTCCCCGAGGCTGAAACCAATGCGATTCAGCTTAGGAGACCCCCTGCACATGTACACTATTATTAAAATTAATATTTTTTACTGTACGATCGCCTGTAACAGCCGAGCATGGAGATGCAGAATCTCCATGCAAATGTTACAGGTGGCTTTTTTTTTCTTACATCTATCGCACTTGAACTTTAAGCGCGATAGCAGGGGTGTGGGGGGGGAAGCACGCACGATCGGGCAGATTTGAGCTCGGCCGATACAAAATGCGCTGAAATCCTTAGTGAATCGCGCCTCTGGCTTAAATTTTTAGCGGACGTGAAAACTTTTTCACACCAGCGCAAAAGCTCACTGCTTAGTGCATAGCCCCCTATGTATGGATGCAAGGATATTTGTTACCTGCAGACCTTGTTAGTATTTGCCCATATGAGGGTAGGTGTATACACTTAATTAACAGACTAATGAACTATGCTCTAGTGCTATTTAAAAGACTCACCTGACACAGACACATACCCCTGAGGAAGTGAATCAGATTCATGAAACGGGTAGTGCATTGTGGGAATTCTCCCACAAAGTTAGTGCAATATCACCTGGTGTTCCTCTACCAGGTGGTGTACGGTGTTGCGAGACTGAGTAGTCGCAACAAGAGGGTTTCAGTGTGGATGTGGAGTGCTCCGGTGCAACTCTAGAGTAGCAGAGCACTCTCCCGTCCCCTTCCTTCCACCCCCCTCACTATATCAGGACAGTCCTGTCTGTACGGGAGACACACGGATGTTCAGTTTGTGTTGGAGGTGTATTGGGGTGGAATATATCCAGGAGGTGCCTCCCCACCTGACATCACCTCTCTCTACTCGGAGCAGCCGCACCAACGGCTCGTGCAGGAGCAATCCGTGGAGTATCCAACTGGTGATATATGTGTAGCCCCCTTTCCCTATGCCTAAAGGAACTACGTTGTTGCTCACAGGAGGCCTAAGCCTCCGCCACTGGGAGCCTGGGGTGAGCTCTTTCTCCACCTATGAGGAATTCCAGCGTTGGCGGGATAACCCCTCACAGGAACCAATACAGTAATGAATAATACACACACAGGTATATAACGGATCTTTTTACTGTACATACAATAACATATACTAAACACATGCAACAATAGTACAGTACTCCTGTACCCACAGTGTACACCCAATGTCCCACACTTTGTGAACCCCCCCAAAGTACTGAGGGTGCGGTGGCACCAATAACCCTGGTGTCCTTCCCAATGTCAGTCCCACCAAAGTGTGAGGTAGCGCTACCCCTGTGAATCATTGGTGCACTTTATACCTGCCTGGGCACTCCTATACCCATGTGCAGCTTGATGAAACAAAGGGATCAGTCAGGTCCCACGACGTGGGGCCTCCAACAATCTCTCCTCTCTCCTTATGCAGTCCGATCCGGTGTGTGAGGTGAGCTCCAGCTGGAGTGTCCCACCTAATGTCTCTGTGGCCTGTAGCCTGGTCCCAGACTGCAGGGCACCATGTGGCCGTCTGGCCACCGATACAATAACACCTCTATATTATAATGGCGAAGCATCCCTATCTGGGGCCTTCCCTACAAAACTCAGCTCAGGTAACTCAGGGCCTAGCTGAGGCCTAAGGCGCAAGCCTAGGCCTAGTTCAGAGAAGCACTGCTTCCTGGAAACTACCTCCCTGCTTGCCTCCCGCCGTCCAACTGACTCGGGGCCCCTTTTCATGCCAAACCTCTATCCCTGCCTCCTAGAAGGTCCTGGGACTTGTAGTCCCGCAGTATGCTATGTGGAGCTCCCTGTAATGGCTCCCGCAACATACAATGTGCATGGGCGACCAGTGTGTACTGCGCATGCGCGATAAATAAGATGGCCGCCGCACTTACACTGTGCATGCACATCTCTTTGTTCTGCACATGCACGGCAACCAAGATGGCCACCCCCACACTCCTGGTCCGTTGAGGAGCTCTAGCGGCTCCGATCAAATGTGTAGCCTCTCCCCCACCCGCACAAGAGGTAAGAAGGGGGTTCGGCTACATATGCGTCAAAGAATTGTTTTCCTGTAAAGGCAATACTGTTTTGTATCTTGATTTTTAGTTTTTACACTATTGCGTGTTCCTGCGCTTTTCTCTTTTCTCTTCCATAGTAGGAGGTATGGAGGAATTATATGACATGATACAGATATTATAATTAAATTGCATATTATAATTCAAAATCTCTCTGTGTTATGTTTCCTCTTAAATTCTGTCTCAAAACTCCTGCAGGTTTTAGGTGGCATAAATCAGCATGGCTAGGAACTTGCATCAAATGTATTAACAATTTTCTTTGCATTTATATATGAAGTCCTATGTCCTTTGCAAACAATGCAATGCCAACATCTTCAAGAAGTGCAACATTGTTTGCTTAATGAATTTCTAATGTGGTCACATTTTCTGCTTAGAATTATTAACAATGCTGTGCTAATGCATCGTAAGGCGCTGCATTATTTAATTGGATGAAACAGTACAGCAATGTTCTTGCAGTCTGATCAAATGAATCTATAACGATGCCTCTTTTATCCACTGTTATCCCTTCTGCATTGTCTGTTCTAGAAAAATCTTCAAAGCATCTTTGTTTTCTATTGTAATGGAAAGTACATGTAAGTTGTAATACAAATGAAGTGTAACACAGATACATGACTAACAGAGCGATCAGAGGGATCCAAATTCAGGAAGCCTAGTAACAGCGGGAGACCGTAGGATTGGCGTCTGGGAAGCTATGGGAGGGTCCAGTCTGAAGGGCCAGGCGGGGCACCGGGAGAACATCGAAACCTCAACTGCACCCAACGGAGGCTGAGGGTGACCTTTACACCTCCCATTCTGATTTACTCACTTATGTTTGTGAGTTTAATGTGTGAGTTTTATACTTTTTATTAATTTAGTTACGTGACATCCTTCATCCCAGCAAAGATTCAGATCCACCTTTATCCTCTCCGAAAGATATTTTCACATCCAAAAACTTCCACTTTGAACATAACTAACAAAAGCTTATGTAGCGGTGTCCCCTCTTACCTCCTGGCTGGAGAGGGGGACGGCAGCAGAGGTGCTCCGGCAGACCCGGCTAGATGCGGGGAGCCGCTCCGGCACTTAAGAGTGCAGGTAGCAGCCATTTTGACTCTTGCGCATGCGCAATAGAAGGGTCGCGCAGAGGCTAGAGGTGCGGCGGCCATTACAGGGGTCTCCACACCACGTTCTGCAGGATTACAGATCCCAGCATGCTCTAAGGGTAGCCTAACACATGGACAGTTTTAGTCAATAGGAACAGTGCATCCTCGCAGAAGGGAAAGGTGTGTTTGGCGCGAATGCAGAGAACACGCCAGTCGGGAGCAGGACGGCAAGGGGTGAGGACATGTTCAGGGTGCTAGTAGCCCCTGAACTAGGCCAGTTCTCCCCACAGGTCCAAGCTAGGCCCGACCTTCTGTAGCTTGTTGTGCTGTAGGGAAGGCCCCCAGATAGGGACGCTTCCCCAATAGCATACACAGTGTTAGTACACCGGTGATGAACGCCACGCAGTGAACTGCGACCTGCAGTCTGGGCCCAGACCACATGCACCCTAAGAGACATTAAGGGACACCCTCCAGCTGGAGCTCGCTCAAGAGGCGGACGCCTCCAGAAAGGAGAGAAAGAGAGAGAGGATTCAGTAGATTGCGTCGTGGGCTCACAGTGCGGTCCTGCGGATCCACCATCTTCAGATTGTCCTGGTCTGGCCTGAGACCAGGAAAGGTACCCACGTGGACCAACGGCCATACACAGGGGGTAGCACTACTCCACACACTCTTTGTGTGGGCCTGGCTCTGTGGACACCGGGGTGGTTAGGTGCCCAGGCCACCCTAAGTACTTTGGGAGTTTCACCAGGGTGGTGTATATTGTGTGGGTACTGTATTGTGGGGGCCTTGTATGGTTATTGTGTTATCTAGTTATATGTGTCAGTAAATATGTTAGTTATACCCGTGTGTGTATTCTTATTCACTGACTATATTGGTTCCTGTGAGGGGTTATCCAGATGTGCTTGGATCCCCCCCAGGTGGAGGCGCTGTATTCAGAAAGCACGCAATCACCCCAGACTCCCAGTGGTGGAGTATTAGGCCTCCTGTACGCCAGACAGGTACTCAGCACGCGTGGTTTCCTTAGTCGTGGGGAAAAGGGGCTACACTTAATATTTAAACACTTTCTGAAGCAAAACTGTTAAATAGCCTGTGATCCATTAATACTATAGTCATACACAGGCTGATATTAACTAAGTGTAGCACCTTTTCCCCCACCCTAAGTGAGCTCATATAGCTCCCGGTGTATTCTGGTGCTGGTACAAACCTGTTAAGTATAACAGAAGGTCTGAGACCTCCGCGATGGTATAGGGAGACAACAGGACAGGCTCTCAGTGATGTTTCGTCGGTCAGCACAGCGCCTCTAGCCCAGGAGGATCCTAGTGCAGCCAGGATGAACCTCATAGGCAACTCTTTTTAGTGTTCACACTCCAGACATCGCACCAAAGAGCGTATAACTGGAGTTTATTAGGTACATCATAGATATTACAGGTTCCATTCCCTGAAGACAGTACCCCGGGCTTGAGGCCCTGAGCACCCCTCCTCAGCATACCTTACCCCCTAACAGGGCAAAGCCTCAGCCCACTCTTGTCCAGGAGAGACTTCCTGCTGTGTCCTCATAGCAGGGAGGGCAGCACAGAACTAACTCCCAGAACCCTTGCTCTAACCTCTAAAGGGAAACCCCCTCCTTCCCAGGGGAGTGGCTTGTAAGCCGGCCTCCTACCAGTCATGGGCCACCCTTGTAATACCAGGCTACTCCTGAACTTTATTAGGTAACACACATATAACAATACAACCAGGTCCTGCAGGATCTGCTCCTTACACTGCTCACTCTTTACTGGGACTTACCGTGCTAGAGGGGCCAGAGAATTAGCTACATCCTCCCTCTGGTTTTGAGATCCCTCACGACCCCGCATGAGGGCATAACATTCACCAAATTTTTATACAATAAAAATAAAATGGCAATCAACATTACAACATGTCATAACAGTACTTTAAGACCGGTCAGTAATAGTGAGCAGGGTCTGGCTTGCGCACAAGGTTCCCTTCACTATCCGGTACCATCGCCGAATAGAAGCGCTTGCGCCCAGACTCCCCAATATACTCCACTCTATCTAAGTGTACGTTGTGGCCTACCTGCCATACTTTCATTAGATAGCAGGCTCTGTCTTCCCTGTATACTGCTGCTGGTCCGCACTTTCATGTAATCTAATATGGCTGTGCGCACCCACTCATCCCGATAAATTTTGGCTGATCGCATTTGAGATTTAGGAAGGTAGGGATAACCATTGTAAACTTTTAAACCAATACCCTATCAGCGTGACTACTCTTGGTCAAATTATACCAGTGGGCCTGACCTGGCAATACCCAGTAGATGGGTACTTCCCAGAGAGGCTCACTAACTGGTTCCTCTCCCCCTGGTGAAGAGAAAAGGCCTGCCTCCATTTTTGCACAACGCTCTCGCATAATTTCTGCCTCCTGCTCGGCAGAGAACTGGCCCTCCCACCAATGTTCGGTTTGGGAACCCCTTTACAGCATGAAACAGGTCTTTTTTTAGATGCGCCACATATCCCCTATATAGTGGATACCAGGGGTTCTGCCCATTCAGACACTTTAGCTGTCACAAGTGAGGAAGTGGACACAGTCTGTCCAGGGGACACAAGTCAAAGGGACCGGGCCTGTAGCTGTGGTCACCGTCAGCTCTGCAGGAACTAAGTTTGGGAATGGTCGGAAAGGGGCGACGGGGCAAAACGGGGTAAGTTAAGCACTTCAAAGTCTCGTTCCACAGGGTATTCAGAGTTCCATACCCCAACTTGGACGGCAACCGGAGAGGTCATCCATATTATGGCCTGCAACTGTCCGCACCCGGGAGCGGGAACAATGGTAGCTGGAGTCTTAGTAAGGCCTCCCATGTCCCGGATGTCATAGGGGCTACTTCACTTGTCCTGCCCCTGCTTCCGCGCCCTGCACTGCGGCATAAAAGGTTCTCCGTAGGAGTACTCACCAAGGCAGCATGGGCGTATGCAGAAGCCGGAAGATAAGCAGTACTAGCCGGTACCGCTAGCGGAAATCCCTCCGCGCTGATCACCTTGCTCGGGCGCTCGGTGTAGGCAGAAGTCACATAGGCAACGGCTCGATCTTGGGCCTCGCAGATAGCTTAACACTGCAACCAGAGCTAGGACATTCCTCCAAGGACATCGGTCCAGCGATAATCAACATCCCTAATCGACACCCCCTGGTAGAAGTTGGGGCTCGAGATGGACGAAGGAGTCAATACCTCAGGAGCGTTGGAGGCCTCGTACCGACACCTCATCGATGGATGCACCCTCACTGTCCTGCCTGAAGCTTGTGGATCCAGCGATGGATGGTTCCTCCTGTGGGGAGCAGGGCACCAAGGACGTGGTGGGCCTCACTCAGCAGTGCCTGTCCAGGCACAAGCTCGCCTCCTCTAAGGCGCAGATCATAGCGGGGACTGACTGGATAGCAGAAGGGGACTCACGCTGTCGCACACCAGCTGGTGTGGACTCAGGTACGGCCGCTGGTAAGATTTCTTCCACATGCTGGAAAGACCGCTGATGTCAGTTCCTATGGCTCCCAGCGAGCCCGCTCCAGAGTCCATACTATGTGAACTGCGGTTCTTATACTGGATTTTGAAACTGAGCAGGTGCCAAAGCAGTGTCCAGAAATCGGGTTGATGGGTCTCGGATGGCTGTCCAGCCATATCCATCACTCCTTGGAGAAGCCCGATTATCGGGAAATTCCCCAGTGTGCAGCAGGGTATTGGAAGTCTCTGCTCCAGGGCCCTGGGTCGGAGGTACGGTGCGTGACATTCAGAGCACGGAAGCGGATCCCAGTGCAGGTCCCACCCGTTCGCACAACAGGCAGACCAAACGGAGCGAGTTTTCTCCATCGTGGGGAAGTAATAGCAGATCTCTTGGGAGGGAAAAGTGAGTGCCTTGCTTCTCATCCATCATTGCAGCTATCTGGGAGGGAGCATGTAGGCGTGTGTCTGTTCAGCAATACTACTGTACCACGTGCGACTGTGGTTAAGTCCCCACATCGCTGCTCGGCAGTAGGTAGACACACCCTTAGCTCCTCCCTCTTGTAATTCAGTGGTACGGCTGTAGAGAACAGGGTGCAGCTTGGCTTTTGCACTAAACCCAGATAATTCTTCCAGGAGGGTGTGATTAGGCTTCACGCCAAGCCCAGACAATTGCAAACAGAAAAAAGACAAAAAAAAGCGCAAGACGCAAATGGTGAAGTATATCAAAATTCTTAATTCAGTGATAAGGAGGTAAGTATTCTGCGTACATCATATATGAAAAACATAAGCATTCACGTGTTACATTACACGAGGTTACCGCACACTCGTCGGCAGGGATGATGGTTCCAGAGAAGTACCCCAACGGATCCTTTCCTGCTGTTATTTCGACATCATCTGTCTCTCACGCGATGCTAATCTGTAGCCAGCGTCTGAGGCACTTCAAAGGTATGTAACGCAACAGCACTGTCACGTTCTGTTTATGCTTTGTCCACGTAACAGGACTATAGAACAGAAATACCCGGGCGCTACCTATAAATAGTTAAATGTTGGATAAGGGTATAATAACAACCTTGGTAGTGGGCAAAGTTTCCCTCTGTTTCTTTTCCTCCTGTGACTCTAACGACCCCAAAGGAGGATCTACCCAGGATCCTTCAAAGTAAAGGAGACAAGAGAAGGGGATGGGGGAGCACTGGTGGAATGATAGAGTAGTGTACAGTCTGATTCAGGTGTATGAGACACTGAAGTGTTAAAGTGGATGTTTTTAAATCTAAAATAGTTTTAAATACTCACACGGCCTTGTGCAAATGCTTGCGCATCAAGGTATCTTTGCGTCCTCACTTCTTTTCCTTGTGGATTCGGTCTCCGCCTCCCGTCTGAGCTCTTCCTTTCTTTCTTTTTTGGTGTGATGTCACCTTCTTTATCTTGTGGGTTCGATCTCCGCCTCTCGTCTGGGCTTTTCCTCTCCTTTTTCTTATGTGTGGTGTCACCCTCGGAATAAATGCATATAAATATGAACAAAATACGAACAAAAATATATGAACAAAATATATGTGCAAGGGAACAATATAACCAGAGGTTATAATCTAGATTTTTAAAAAACACTCACACGGGCATGTGTGGGTGCGCTCTAAGGGGTGGTATCTTTGGGCTCCAGGGGGTAGTCCCACTGCTCCAAATTACAAAACTTGACTAAGTGGCAAGTAGTAGGGGAGAAGAAAAAGATATGTCAAAGTATCACTACTCACACGGCCAAGTGTGAGTGCACACTTGGAAAGGTATCTTTAGTTGTTCTTTCTATCGTCCTTGGATGGGGAATTGTAGCAGCCTCTGATGTTGATTTCTCTCTCCCAGGATAATAAATAAAATTATAAGCCCAGGGAGTCAAGGCTAAAGTCTTGATTCAAAATAAAAATAATGATAAACAACAAACACACCGCTTACTCAACTAGTGAGCTGCGGTGTGGGATAGATTAAGCCAGTCTCTAGGGGATGTTTAGCAGGGCTCGGGTGCTGCAGTATAACTCTTTCTGAGTCCGGATGGAGCTCTGCACTTCCCGTGTCCTACTCCCAACGGTGGCCACAACAGATCAAATAGCTGGGGGATTTTGAGGAACGCGTTTCGCCCTATGGGCTTCCTCAGGCTCCGAGTTAGACTTCTAACTACGGAGCCTGAGGAAGCCCATAGGGCGAAACGCGTTGCTGAAAATCCCCAGCTTTTTTGATCCTCGGGAGTAGGACACGGGAAGTGCAGAGCTCCATCCGGACGCGGAAAGAGTTTTACTGCAGCACCACGAGCCCTGCTAAACATCCCCTAGAGACTGGCTTTTAATCCTATCCCACACCGCAGCTCACTAGTTGAGTAAGCGGTGTGTTTGTTGTTTATCATTATTTTTATTTTGAATCAAGACTTTAGCCTTGACTCCCTGGGCTTATAATTTTATTTATTATCCTGGGAGAGAGAAATCAACATCAGAGGCTGCTACAATTCCCCATACACACACTGCACGTGCATGGAGAGGAGGGGTCCACGTTGCAGCTCCATTTTGGTGGGGAGCCCGGTCCTCAAGATCCCATAGGGTCCCCTATGGACACTACACCCATGGACCTTCTGGTGTAACCTACTAGAAGAGTACCTCCTTTGTCCTGCTGCAAAAGCCTGTCCTGATGCTATCTCGGCAGTGCCTTCCAATGTAGCACCTTTTCTCCCACCCTAAGTGAGATCATATAGCTACCGGTGTATTCTGTTTATAGCCTGCACCTTACAGTTTACAGTTTAAAGCCCTCACCTCCACCCGGGCCATTCATTTGCGGGACCTTCGACAGACAAGAAGGGCTCTCCCCTTTGCTGACCACTGCCCAACTTGCCTCAGCTTTGCTGGCCCATCCGAGAACCGTAGGTAAGTCCACACGCCTCTGTCCCTTATGCTCCCTGACCCCCAGGCCAATTAACCCCTTATACCTCCCCAGGTCCATTACTCCTTTAATCCCCCACCAATGCCCATAACCTCCCTATACCCCACAGGCCCATTACTTCCCCCAGGCCCATTACCCCCTTACACTCCTCCTCCCTCCCCCCCCCCCCCCCCATGGCCCATAAACTCCTAATACCCCATCCTGACTTCTTCCCCTATGTTGCTCATGGCTACGTTTTCCTCCCCTTCTCCCCTCTAGTGCTCCACCTCCCCTCAGTACGCCGATTCTTATTTTTGTCCTGGCCCAACGACTTCTGTTGGCATTTCTGTTCTCAATAACCCTTTTAACTCCAACAATTACAGTATGTGCAACAAAATGTAATGTGGAAGGAGTAATGTAGCTCGCCAATGTAGTTAAGCAACTATTTAGTTTAACAAAAGCGTACTTGTGCGTGCTATTAATGTACTATAGAAAAAACATCCATTGTATAGCTATTAAATTGTTCCGTTTATTTATGCAATTCCCCCACCACATACTTAGCGATACATTGGCTGCCGCTTATTACCCTATCAGTAATGTGCATTATTAATATAAAGAGATTTTACTTTAAGTAAAGTGCGTGATAACCATTGTACATGTATATGCTTCAGTGAATGCTCAAATTGTTCTCTGCTAAAAAAGATTCTGCGATACTTCTGTACTGCACATAAATGTCTTACGTAGCTGCTAGCAAATGTTTCCGAGTCCTGCAGTTTGTTTCTATATTACACTATGGGCTCTATGCAGTAAGCGCCGAAAAAGTCCTCTCGTCAAGTGTTCCTTATCGGCATGATTCTGTCGATTTTCACTCGCCGTATGCAATAAGTGCCGAATCCCTTCCGAATCAAGCCGAAAACATTTGTTTCCACTCTGCCGATGAGTTGCCGATCACACACAGGTGTATCGGCGTGCATGGCGGGGTGGTGTTAGGTTCGCCAATGAAACTTCTTGCTGAATCTGCCAAAGCAAGCATGTTTTTGATTGAGCGGCCCATTTAAAGGCAGCATGTATTTTTATTCATTCTCTGGTTTGTTGGGAGAGAGAGAGAGAGAGAGAGACACAGAGCTGGGTGACTTACATATTTCAGATTGACTGAGAGAGTTGTTGTGTATTGTGAGAGGTTTGTCCTGTGTTGTTTTGTTAACATCTTTGTCTTGTTTTCACTTTGTAAGTGTTCAGTGCGATAGTGTTTAAATTAATTTTCTGTTCTTTGTGAGTTCTATAGGTATGGCCGAAAGGCGTGGGAAGAGTGATGCTGGTGTGAGTGGTACTGGTAGTCGTGTGAGTACGCGTCTGAGTGAACGTAGGATTCAGGGGAGTGCTGTTGCTGCGAGTGTGAGTGGTGTTGCTGGGAGTGCGAGTGGTGTTGCTGTGAGTGCGAGTGCTGCTTGTGGCTCTGTTGCTGGTGCTGCTGGGGTGTCTGTTGCTGGTGCTGGTGGGGTGTCTGTTGCTGGTGCTGCTGGGGTGTCTGCTGCTGGTGCTGCTGGGGTGTCTGGTGGTGCTGCTGGGGTGTCTGGTGGTGGGGTGGTTGGTGGTGGTCCGCTTTTGGAGTCTCTTCCATTGGAAGAAGGAGAGTCCAGTCAGCAGCAGCCAAGCTCTGTGGCTGCACGTGGTCGGAGGAAACGTGTGGAGCGGCCACGTAATCCTCGTTTCAATGAAGAGGAAAACAGAGTTCTTGTCACAGGGATTTTGGAGCACTATGACTCTCTGTATGGGCATTTACTAGGTAAATCTATCTTTGCATTGATTCTTCAAAGACATGTTATCCTAGGTCATGTGAGATGTCTTAATATCAAGCTATTATTCTCTAAAATCTGTCAATTAAAGTTAATTGTTACACATGTAGCCCTGGTCTCCAGCAGCTCCTAGAGACCCCCCTCCTTTGGCGCAGCGTGGTCGCGGGTGCCGCAAGAGCCAGCGCCAAACCCGACGGCTGCTTCCAAAGGTGGGGGCCGGAGCAGGGAGTAGCGCGCTACCTCCGGGATGCGGCCGGTTGCCGGGGACGCGATCGGGCTGTTGCTAAGGCAGCGGTCGCGTCGCGAAGGTCCCAGCAGCTCGAGGAGCAGGGTGCCGCCATTGCGATTGCTGTTGCGCATGCGCAGGAGCCAGATAGCGTGGGAGGCCCACAGATAGGTCGCGCATGCGCAGTGAAGGGTAGACAGCCCCCAGGGTGCATAGGGACAGAGCCACCTGACCCCAGGGAGCCAATAGGGCTGGAGGATGACACTGCATGAGCAAAGGGATACATTTTGCGGGCTTGGCACTACGCAGTTAGTCAGAGCAAGGAGCAGCCAAGGGAAGGAGGTAGGGTACAGGAGTCAGTGACTCCCTGTACTAGGCCAGCCACCCCCAAGGCCCAAGTTAGCCCGGACTCACCCAGTGAGTGAGTGTTGCCAGGGACAGCCCTCAGGTTAGGGACCCTGTCACTTACATCAGTTGGAGCTGGGGAGCAGAAGGGGAAGGAAGGGTGCAGGGAGCGAGTGAAGCTCCTGCATGCGTATGGTCCCCCATATCCCAGGTAGGCCCCAACTCCCCACCAGGTTAGTGGGTAATTGCTACGGGACGGCCCAAGATAGGGACGCTGCCCTTAGTGAGTGTGTGAGTGCTGTCTTGTCAGGGTCACGGCTGGCAGTGCTGTGAGGCCTGACAAGAAGGCATAGTGGTTGTGCAGCAAGTTTGCTGTACGCACCCAGCAGGTTGCAGTGCGTTGCTGCAGGCGCTGCTAGTTGTAAGTTAGAGTCAGGACTGGGAAGAGTTAGGGGAGCGGAGCAGGCTATTAACCCCTTAGGTCCCAGAGAGATCCTCACTCCCCAGTTTGTGGTGCTACAGGGACAGGCCCTAGGTTAGGGATCCTGTCACAGTAGCGCTAGAGTTAGATAGGGACACAGCGGACGCTGCGTTTCCCGTGAAGAGGTTCGGGCTGAAGTCGGGGCCCACAGAGACTATCTCCAGGGTGGGATCGTCCAGTGGGGTCCGCGTGCAAGGAACCAGCTTGGGATCAGATGGAATCAACGAGCGACAGATCCTTTGCGAAGCCGTTGCTGATCCGAGCACTGGAGTGCTCGGGCAGGTACTTTAAAGCCACAAGTGCACCAACTGGCCATTAGCTTTAATAGTGACTGCGCAGTCACCCATATTCTCTCTCTCTACAAGAGTGTGGGACATTGGGTGGGGATCCTATGGACACGGGGTGGGATCATCCGTGTTGGGGAAGCGTCCTGCGCGACGCCGTAGTCAGTGTCGCCTCTAGAGAGGGACACCCGTTATTCTATGTTGACAGTATTTGTGTTATATGCTGTTTCCCAAGTAAAGGTATTAGTTATCATACATTACGGTGTGTGAGTTGTTGTATGTGTCCTGCGAACAATTCCTGCTCTGCTAGGAACCATCGAAGCTGGAGGCGCTGCACCGAGTACAGGATTACTCTTAATATAATTGCCCAGGTTCCCCGTGGCGGAAGCTCAGCCCTCCTGTGAGCCAACAGGTAGAGCACCACACCTGGTAAAACTGTATGTTCTCCGCACCCACACTATATCTGCGATTGGGTGGGGTGGAATACCCGTTACACACACACATAATCCTTCATGCTTTATAACGACCATAACAATCAGTCTAAAATGTTTGCCAAAGTTCATACAATATTCATGCAAGCTTCCTTAGATTTGTATGTTTCCACGTAAATGCTCATGTGGTACACATATTCAACCTAAACCAGCATGTTTGGTATCTCTTGGAACAGGTAGCAGTTTCCTAAACTGCTACCTGTTCCAA
>WSYH01003350.1:0-68928 GCA_036426205.1 Ascaphus truei
TCCAGATGTAAGCGTAATCATAGCTGAATAAAGGTAAGGTGTAACAGGGACTTATTTCTGTGTCAATAAAGCAACCTCAGAGATTGAGAATCAGCAGAGAGAGAGTTAAGTGCAGCCACTCAATTAAACTGTCTCCATCTGGATTAATAGGAGCTCTGTAATAAAAAAGAGTCCTGTGAGACAAAAGGAGAGTTTTTCCTTAGATCACATTTGGGCTGACAGAAGGGAGAGCGATAAGCTGCACACAGACAGGTCTTGAGCCAACGGCTGTGTGCGATCAAGACACCCCAGCAACCAGAGGACCCTATATTTCGAGAGACCCAGGAACTGGGACAGATTCGGAATGGAGGGCCACCTGCTTAAGGTAACCCTGAGACTTTGGGGTGATAGGATTGTAATGGGGAAATCCCTCCAGCCTGGAGATAGGGTCTGGGGAAGTTTAGCCCTTACAAAGGGATAGGGGTTTGTTATTGCTGTTTGTATGTTTTGCCTGGATAAAGGAACGGCTCCATAAAGGTCAATATTATGCGGTCCCATTTATGTACCTCTGCCACACATATAATACAGGAAGTTTGAGACTTAGCCACGAACGGCATCCGGAGAAAGTGTTGCTAGTTGGTTGCGCACAGCCTGTGTACGCCCTGAGATATCACGGTTATCCGTGATGAAAGGGACACTAGAGAGGACAAGGACAGCAAATAGCCATATATTAAATGTAGAGGTATCAGTACCATGTTAGCTGAGCGTTAATAATCAAAAACAAATACTCATACCGTTCTGTGTCTAAACAAAATGCTTTTATTTGTGCGAGCTTTCGAATAAAGTGATCTATTCTTCGAGCGAGTTTACATTAAGACAAGAAATGGGACATGATGGGACTAAATGCATCGAATTTTCTTCTGCCCATAAATAACTTCACAGTTGGAAATGACACATTCTCCAGGACAACAGGGGACGCTATGGGGCACTTGGATGGTGCCAAAGTATGCAATCTGTTCTGCGCAAAATAGAAAGGATTTCTTTCAAATCTAACTTGAAACCCTTACATACATTCGCTTAAATCGATGATATTCTGCTGAATTGGATCGTCTGGTGAACAGGACCTCAATACACTTCACGAGAACTTCATACGTTCCACCCGACCAGCAAACCTCAAGCTCACCCATTCCCGGACAAAGTACATTTCCTAGACACACATGACTATAAAGAACAAACAACTTACACACCCTCTATATTACCGTCAAACTAACAGACAGAGCGTTATTTGACGGACAAACAGCTTCCACCCGGACACACACCAAAGCATGCAAACAATTACAGTCAAGCCATCGATACAAAACGGATATGCTCTGACACAAGCGACAGAGGTCAGCGGTTTCATAAACCGGGATTACAACCACAGAATTGTATACCAGCAAATCACAAAGCCACCGAAATACCAGAGAAGTGATTGTACGGGGACCAGGCAGTTTACACCTTTTTACCAGGATCATCATGGAGAAATCAGGATAGTGAAAAAAGTGTAGGTTTATTTGCTTAAAATAGACTTACACAGTGAAACACCACATACGACAAAATGGACACACTTTTGGGCACATTCTGCCTACCTTATTATCTCTCTCACTCTCCACTTCGCTTACTTCTACCACGCCTGACTCTACATACCTTACTCTCGTTTCTGACAACCTCCCTTCTTCCTGTAGCTTTTATCCTTTATACGGTTTGGGGTCAAAACTAGACTCTGCTATGTACAGGGAACATAAATAAGAGTTCCCCTGACAGGCCTTAGCCCGAACTCCTTGGTTCCCAAAATCGGCGTGAAGTTCCACATGCCACCCACTCCCTTCTCTTATGAGAACTTGGACTTTTCTTGACCAGGTGTTAGTACCGAACTCATGGAACTAAAATCGGCTTTGCAATCCCAGCTGCGACGCTAGATTCGATTAAAGAACTGGGCGCAAAAAGTGGGCACTTAGAATATTTCAGGCAGGCTTTCAGGTCAAATCGAAGCCGGTTGCTTTCCCATTTGCCACATAAGCACGCTTGAAAAGCATGCCCTGCGCTCTACTACAGGGGATCTAAAATCTGATGGCTCACGACTTCTTATAGTATTTTAGCTTTATTCCAAAATACTACAGCCAATACAGCATGAGAACTTTTCCAGCAGCCAATCAGAGCGAAGCCGGTATGGAAGCTGAGTCTGCGGGAAATCTGAAATTGCAAAGGACATGCGCAAGTTTGCCACCTATGTCCCTGTATCTCATATTCCAGGTCTGGCAGAACAAAATGGCAGGCCCGGAAGACAGCATTGTTCCCAGGACGTGGGTATCTGAGCCTTTCCCTGCTACCCAAATGGCTTTCACACCTCTGGCATCCTTCTGGTTGCTTTCAACTATGATGTCTCAGCCAGGACTTACTGGCCAACAACTTGTAGCCTGCGCCTGCCTGAGCATCGGTTCCGAAAGTCCAACTCATTATAGTACCCAACAGCACATTCTAGTATTAATAAAAATAGACTTTAATCATCCCTAAGTCCTTGGTATGGGGAATCGAATAGAAGAGATAACAAAGATACCTTTTATCTCAGTCGGTATTCCCAAACATGTCATAGGACTTAGACGGAATTCAGAGTACCACACAACCTACCTATTTTAATATATTAAAATGTAATTCAAAGTTAAAAAAAAAAAATGCTTCAAGTATTTCTAAGTCCATAAAGGATTAGAAAAAAAACACACATGTAGGAATGGCTTGGTCTGCAGCTTTAACGTTGTACAGAACGCAGGGGGGTAACCACTTCATTTCAGCTGCAGGGCGATTTTCATGCCCGGTTTACACCTCCTGTCACGCGGGCCAATATACAGCGGTGAGGATAGCTTTCTATTGGACTGACACAGGTGTTTTAATCCTTCCATTTTGTTTCCATAGAGAGGAAACGTAACTGCGGCACTTGAGGTACAGGTAAAACAGGGTGGGGGTGTCCCGGAGCTGAAATGAACGCGATTCAGCTCCTGAGACAACATGATCCTATACAATAATAAATAAAGGAGTAATAAAAATAAGCCTGAGTGGCAACCAAATGTTAAACATCCCAAGCAGAGAGAAATGTTACAATACACAAGAAAAAGAATGTTGACGCTGATAACAAGGGACACATTTAGAGACATCTGAAAATACTTTGTGGTGAATCAATAACAGACACTTGATTGGAGAGACCTCTGCACGCTCACCCTGTCCGGTGCGGCGAGTGGAGGGGCGTCAGGCCGCTCTGCAAATTCACACACACACATCTCCGTGGGCAGGTCCAGGTACTCAAGTCATTGTTGTAATAATTGTATATTCATTGCATTTGATATATATTCATTATACCAAAGCTCATTTTTTAATTAAACATTACAAAGAAGGAGCACGTCGAAATATTAAAAAGCAAGGCAAAATAACATTGTTCATACACTAAAGTGATTTTAAGTTTATTAAGTGGAAAATGTAACAAATAAAGGCACCGAGATTGTAGGAATGTAGGGCAGTATTAGGGCAGTATATAGGGGCAGATCTACAGTATGTCATTAGGAGTAAAGAGCAATTCTGAAGATCAGGGAAAAAATGAAACGGACATGTGAGCAGATGCAGTTAATGCTGCAGCCAGGGCATTGTAATTAGGCTGTGAGCAATAGGCAGTGTAATGCTGGCAGCCAGTGCATGTGGAATAAGGATGTGAGCAATATGCAGTGTAATGCCTGGCAGCCAGTGCATTGTAATAAGGATGTGAGCAATATGCAGGTAATGCTGGCAAGCCAAGGCATTGTAATTAAGGCTGTGAGCAATATGCAGTGTAAGGCTGGCAGCAGTGCATTGTAATAAGGCTGTGAGCAAATGCAGTGTAATGCTGGCAGCCCGTTGCATTGTTTTTTTTTTTTTTTTTTTTGAATAAGGCTGTGAGCCATATGCAGTGTATGCTGGCAGCCCGTGCATTGTAATTAAGGCTGTGAGGCAATATGCATTGTTTAATGCTGAGCCAGCGATTGTAATAAGGCTGTGAGCATATGCAGTGTATGCTGCAGCCAGTGCATTGTAATAGGCTGTGAGCAATATGCAGTGTAATGCTGGCCCCAGCGATTGTAATAATGGCTGTGAGCAATAGCAGTGTAATGCTGACAGCCAGCGCATTGTAAAAGGCGGTGAGACTATGCAGTGTAAGGGCTGGCAAGCCAGCGCATTGTAATAAGGCTGTGAGCATATGAGTGTAATGCTGGCAGACCAGTGAATGCTGTAATTAGGCTGTGAGCAATATGCAGTGTAATGCTTGGCAGGCCAGTGAATTGTCATAAGGCGTGAGCAATATGCAGGGTATGCATGGCAGCCAGTGCATTGTAAGAAGGCTTTGAGAAATATGCAGTTAATGTGGCAGAAGTGATTGTAATAAGGCTGTGAGCAATAGCAGTGTATGCTGGCAGCAGTGAATTGTAATTAAGGGCTGTGGGCAATATGAATTGTATGATGGAAGCCAGTGGCATTGTAATACGGCTGTGAGCAATATGCAGTGTAAGAGGGGGGGGGGGGGCCGGAGGGGGGGGGGGGGGGCCCGGGGCGGGGGGGGCTTACGGGGGTGGGGGGGGGGGGGGTGGGCGGGGGGGGGGGGGGTGGGGGTGCGGCGGGGGGGGGGGGTTTGGGGGGGGGGCGGGGGGGCGGGGGGGGGGGAGGGGTGGTGGGTCGGGGTGGGGGGGGGTGGGGGGGTGGGGGGGCGGGGGGGGCCGGGGGCGGGGGGGGGGAGGGGGGTTTTTTTTTGTGGGGGGGCTGGGGGGGGGGGGGGGGGGGGGGGGGGGGAGGGGGGGGGTTCGGGGGGGGGGGGGATGGCAGCCAGGCAGTAATAGGCTGTGAGCAATTGCAGTGTAAGCTGGCAGCCAGTGCATTGTAATAGGTGTGAGCAATATGCAGTGTCATGCTGGCAGCCCGTGATTGTAATAAGGCTGTGAGCCAATATGCAGTGTAATGCTGGCAGCCAGTTTGCATTGTAATGGGCCTGGAGCAATATGCAGTGTAATGCTGGCAGACAGTGCATTGTAATAAGGCTTGAGCAATATGAAGTGTAATGCTGGCAAGCCAGTGCATTGTAATTGGCTGTGAGACAATATGCAGTGTTAATGCTGGCAGCCAGTGCATTGTAATAAGATGTTGAGCAATATGGCAGGTAATGCTGGCAGACAGGGATTGTAAAAGGCTGTGAGCAATAGCAGTGTAATGCTGGCAGCAGGCATTGTAATAGGCTGTGAGCAATAGGCATTGTAATGTGGCAGCAGGCATTGTTAATAAGGCTGTGAGCAAATAGCATTGTAATGCTGGAAGCAGTGCATGGTTAATAAGGCTGTTGAGCAATATGATGTAATGCTGGGCAGCCAGGATTGTAATCAGGATCGTGAGCCCATAGGCATGTAATGTGGCAGCCAGTGATTGTAATAAGGCTGTGAGCAATATTGCAGTGTAATGCTGGCAGCCAGTGGCATGGTAATAAGCTGTGAGCAATATGCAGTGTAATGCTGGCAGCCAGTGCCTTGTAATAAGGCATGTGAGCATATGCATGTAATGCTGGCAGACAGTGATTGTATAAGGCTGTGAGCAATATGAAGTAATGGGCTGGCAGCAGTGCATTGTAATAAGGCTGTGAGAATATGCAGTGTAATGCTGGCAGCCAGTGATTGTAATAAGGCTGTGGAGCTTATGCATGTAATGCTGGCAGCAGTGCATTGTAATAAGGCTGGAGCAATATGCAGTATGCTGGCAGGCCAGTGCCATGTAATAAGGCTGTTGAGCAATATGCAGTGTAATGCTGGCAGCAGTGCATTGTAATTAGGCTGTGAGCAATATGCAGTGTAATGCTGGCAGCCAGTGCATTGTAATAAGGCTGTGAGCAATATGCAGTGTAATGCTGGCAGCCAGTTGCATTGTAATAAGGCTGTGAGCAATATGCAGTGGTAATGCTGGCAGCCAGTGCATTGGTAATAAGGCTGTGGCCCAATATGCAGTGTAATGCTGGCAGCAAGTGCATTGTAATAAGCTGTGGCAATATGCAGTGTAATGCTGGCAGCCAGTGCATTGTAATAAGGGCTGTGAGCAATATGCATGTAATGCTGGCAGCCAGTGCATTTTGTAATAAGGCTGTGAGCAATATGCAGTGTAATGCTGGCAGCCAGTGCATTGTAATAAGGCTGTGAGCAATATGCAATGTAATGCTGGCAGCCAGCGCATTGTAATAAGGCTGTGAGCAATATGCAGTAATGTGGCAGCCAGGCATGTAATAAGGTGTGAGCACGTTTGTGAATTGTGAAGCAATATGAGTGGCAGGAGTTTTGTTAAATGTAATGTTATTAAACAAGGATGAGCAATCTAAGTAAGGTATAACTCAATCTAAAAGTGAATCACAGTACAGAGAGGACACTGGAGTAAGAATATTCGCAAGGAACAAGAATTAGAGATATGGTGAGACAAGCAAACATTAGATTTTCCTTTTATTAAAAATGCCAGGATACAACTTTTAAATGAGTAAAGTGAGTGATACTGACTAAATATAAGATTAACACATGAGGACTACTAGATTACACTGTGCTCCACAAATATACAGCAGCAGCCACTGTGCTCACAAATATACAGAGCAGCCAATGGCTCACAAAATATACAGCAGCAGTCACGTCTCACAAAATATACAGCAGCAGTCCACTGTGCTCACAAATATACAGCAGCAGTAACTTGTCACCATATATACAGCAGCCAGTCACGTGCTCACAAATATACAGCAGCAGTCACTGTGCTCACAATATACAGCAGCAGTCCGGTGTCACACAATATACAGCAGCAGCACTGTGCTCACCATATATAAGCAGCAGTCACTGTGCTCACAAAGATACAGAAGACAGCCACTGTGCTCACATATATACAGCAGCGTACGTGCTCACAAATATAAGCAGCAGTCACGGTGCTCACCAATATACAGCCAGCAGTCACTGTGTCACCAAAATATACAGCAGCAGTCACTGCTGCTCCAATATATCAAGCAGGCAATGTGCTCACAATCTACGCAGCACCACTGTGCTCAAATCATACAGCAGTCACGTGCTCAAATATACAGCAGCGGTCACTGTGGCTCACAAATTACAGCAGCGGTCCCTGTGCTCACAAATATAGCAAGCAGCACTGTGTCCAAAATATACATGCAGCAGTCACTGGTGCTCACATATATACAGCAGCAGTCACTGTGCTCACAAAATATACAGCAGCAAGCCCCTGTGTCACATAATAACAGCAGCAGCACTGTGACGCACAAATACAAGCAAGCAGTCACTGTGCTCACATTAGATACAGCGCAGTCACTGTGCTCACAAATATACAGCAGCAGTCACTGTGCTCACAACTATACAGCAGCAGTCACTGTGCTCCACAAATATACGCAGCAGTACTGTGCTCACCCCCCCAAATATACAGCAGCAGCCACTTGCTCACAAAATATAACAGCAGCAGTCACTGTGCTCACAAATATACAGCAGCAGTCCTGTGCCACAAATATACAGCAGCAGTCACTGTGCTCACCAAATATTTACATCAGCGGCCACTGTGCTACAATATACAGAAGCAGGTCACTGTGCTCACATATATTACAGCAGCTGTCACTGTGCTCACTATATACAGCAGCACGTCACCGGCTCACATATATTACAGGCGGCAGTCACTGGGTACTCATATATACAAGCAGCAGTCACTGTGCTCACAAATAGACAGCAGCAGTCACTGTGCTCACAAAATATACAGACAGCAGACACTGTGCTCACAAATAAAGCAGCAGTCAATGTGCTCACACACATATACAGCAAGCAGTCACTGTGCTTCACAAATATACAGCAGGCAGGTCACTGTGCTCCACATAATACAGCAGCAGCACTGTGCGCACATATACAGCAGCATCACTGTGCTCCAAATATACAGCAGAGGTCACTGTGCTCACATAAATACAAGCAGCGCCACTGTGCTAATAAATATACAGCAGTCACTGTGATCACAACATATACAGCAGCGGTCACTGTGCTCACATATATAAAGCCGCAGTCACGGTGCTCACATATATACAGCAGCAGTCACTGTGCTCACAAACTATACAGCAGCAGTCAACTGTGCCCACATATATACCGCAAGCAGTACTGTGCTCCACAAAAATACCAGCAGCAGATAATGTGCTCACATATATATACAGCAGCAGTCACTGTGCTCACAAATATACAGCAGCAGTCACTGTGCTAACATATAACAGCAGCAGTCACTTGCTCACAAATATTACAGCAGCAGTCATGTGCTCCACAAATATACAGCAGAGTCCCTGTGCTCACAAATATACAGCAGCAGTCACTGTGCTCACAATATAAGCAGCAGTCACTGTGCTCACAAAGATACAGCAAGCAGCACTGTGCTCACAAATATCAGCAGCAGTCACTGTGCTCACAAATTACAGAAGCAGTCACGGTGCTCCACAAATATACAGCAGCAGTCAATTGCTCAATATATACAGCAGCAGTCACGTGCTCACATATATTACAGCAGCAGCACTGTGCTCACAAAATATACAGCAGCCGTCACTTGCTCACTTATACAGCAGCAGTCACTGTGCTCACATATATACAGAAGAGTCACTGTGATCACCAATATACAGCAGCAGTCACTGTGCTCACATATATAACAGCGGTCACTGTGCGCACAAAAATAAGAGCAGTCACTGTGATCACAAATATACAGCAGCAGTCAATGTGCTACACAAAATAACAGCAGCAGTACTGTGCTCACATATACAGCGCCGTCACGTGCTCACAAAATATACAGCAGCAAGCATGTGCTCACAAAATATACAGCAGCAGTCACTGTGCTCACATATATAAGCAGCCAGTCACGGGCTCACAATAACAGCAGCAGTCACTGTGCTCGATATATACACCGCAGTCACTGTGTCACAAAATATACAGCAGCAGTCACTGGGACTCAAACATATATACAGCGCAACTGTGCTTCACAATATATACCGCAAGAAGTCACTTGCTCACAGATACAGCAGCAGTCACTGTGCTCACATATATACAGCAGCAGTCATGTGCTCCACAAATATACAGAAGTACATGTGCTCACATATATACAGCAAGCAGTCACTGTGCTCACAAATAAAACAGCGCAGTCAATGGGCTCAATATATACAGAAGCAGTCCACTGTGCTTCACATATATACAGCCGCGGCACCGTGATCACAAAAAAAGAAGCAGTCACTGGGCTCACATATATACAGCAGCAGTCATGTGCTCACATATATACAGCAGCAGGCACTGTGATTCACATATATACAAGCAGCAGTCACTGTGCCCACAAATATACAGCCAGCAGTCCACTGCGCTCACATATATTACAGCGGTCACGTGCTCACCAAAGATACAGCAGCAGTCACGGCTCACAAATATTACAGCAGCAGTCACTGTGCTACACAAATATACAGCAGCAGTAACTGTGCTCCATACTAACAGCAGCGTCATGTGCTCACATATATAACAGCGCAGCAGGTCACTGTGCTCACAAATAGATTCAGCAGCAATCCCACTGTGCTCACAAATATACAGCAGCAGTCACTGTGAACTTCTCCTACCTCTCGTCCTGTCCCGCTTATCCACTCCCCAACTACAACTCCACCAGCTCCTTTCGCCTCCACCCTCCAACGTCCTTCCCTTCCCTCTTCCTCTATCCACCATTCCACATTCCTCCACCTCCTCGCCGGTTTGCACCCGTACCTCACTTCCCCCCGCTTTTTACATGCCCTCCCCGTTTCGCGTAACCACCACTTTTTACTTTCCCACTCGCTTGCTCCTCCATCCCCCGTCTCGCGACCTTTTCATCTCCCCCCCCTTCTATCTTCCCCCCCTTCTTCTCAGCACTATTTTCTCTACCACCTCACATCCCTTTGTTCCCCACACACCCCCACCAATTTTCCTCAGTTCGGTTTCTTTACTCATTTTGCGTATACCCTTTTACTCTACATCATTCTCATTCCTCTCCTTACCAGACCTCCGCCCCCCTGTCTTTCACTAATGCACTACGACCTTTACTCTTCTCTCACCTCCCCTCCTCTGTCCTCACCCCCCTATCTGCGTGACCTCTTCCATCCTCTCTTGTCCCGGTCGAAACTTTCTACTTGCACTCCATCCCAGCTCAGCGCGCCACCTTCCCTGCCCCGCTTACACCCCTAACCTACACTCCCCCTTTTCCCCCTCCCACCCCACCCTTCCCTGCCAACCCCCTCCCCTCTTACCCCTCGCCCCCCCCGTTCATCCAATCCTTTTTCACTCTCTTCTTCTACTCCCCTTTGAAGTTCTCCTCCCTTTTCCCTCCACACGTTTCCGACCCATCCTCTACTAATCTCTTAAGTACACACTCTCTTCTTCCCCTTTTCTCTCTCCCTCCCTGCCCCATTTTGCTACGTCAGCCCTGGTAGCATATCTACATCCACCCCATTTTCTTATATTGGCCCATTTTTTTCCTTTCGCCCTACCATCATTTTACCCCCCTACTCCCTCACATATATACAGCAGCAGTCCACTGTGCTCAACAAATATACAGCAGCAGTCCTGTGCTCACAGATATACAGCAGCAGGCACTGGCTCACAAATATACAGCGCAGTCACTGTGGCTCACATATATACAGCAGCCACTGTGCTCACATATATACAGCAGAAGTCACGTGCTCACAACCCCTTTATCCTCCCTTCCTTACAGCAGCAGTTTCACTGTGCTCACATATTACCGCAGCAGTCCACTGTGCTCACAAATTATACAGCAGTACGTGCTCACATATCGACAGCAGTCACCTGTGCTCAATATTAAAGCAGCAGTCACTGTGCCTCACATATTACCAGCAGCCACTGTGCTCACATATATACAGCAGCAGTCACTGTGCCACACATCTACAGCAGCGTTCAACTGTGCTCACAAATATACAGCCCAGCCGTACCTTGTGCTCACAATATACAGCAGCAGTCACTGTGCTCCCCATATGATACAGCAGTAATGTGCTCACCAAATCTACAGCAGCAGCCACTGGGCTCCACAATATACAGCAAGTCACCTGATGCTCAAAAATATACAGCAGCGGTCACTGTGCTCACAAATATACAGCCCAGCGGTCATGTGCTCACAAACTTACAGCAGCAGTCACTGGCTCACAAATATACAGCAGCAGTCACTGTGCTCACATATAACAGCAGCAGTAAGGAGGAAGAAAAAACGTGTCACCCTTATCTCCCCAGGTCCCCTTTTCCGTCCCATCCCTCTCCCCCCACCCCCCTCTTACTCGTTCCCTATCTCCCCCATTCTCCCCCTCCTCCCGTTTTCGATATTCTCACTTCCACTGACTTCCCGTGCCCCTTGCTCTCTCCTCCATTCCCTTTATCGCGTGCCGCCTTTTCACACTCCTCGCACTGCTGGCCCCCCTATTTCCGCTTCTCACACCTTCACCCTCCCATTCTTCCCCCCTTGCCCTCCCTCCTTTAATCTACAGCAGCAGCCACTTGCTCAAAATCTACAGCAGCCAGTCACTGTTGCTCACAAATATAAAGCAGCAGGCACTGTGCTCACAAATCTACAGCCAGCAGTCATGTGCTCACATAATATACAGCGCAAGTCACTGTGCTCACAATATCAGCAAGCAGTTCCTGGCTCACAACGATACAGAAGCAGTCACTGTGCTAACAAATATACAGCAGCAGTCAATGGCGCACAAATTACAGCAGCGTCACTGGCTCAATATATACAGCAGCAGTCACTGTTGCCTCACAAATCTAAAGCAGCAGTCACTGATGCTCACACAAATATACAGCAGCAGTCACTGTGCTCACAAATATATACACACCCACCACTGTGCTCACACATATACAGCAGTCACTGTGCTCCCATAATACAAGCAGTCATTGTGGATCAAATATATATACAGCCGCAGTCACTGTGCTCACATATATACAGCAGCCACACTGTGCTCACATATATACAGCAGCAGTCACTGTTGCTCAAAATTACAGCAGCAGTCACTGTGAATCACAAAGATACAGCAGCAGTCACTGTGCGCACAAATATACAGCAGCAGTCACTGTGCTCACATATATACAAGCAGTCACTGTGCTACAAATATACAAAAAAAAAAAAAAAACCAGCAGACCACTGTGCTCACAATATACAGCAGTCCACTGTGCTCACAAATATACAGCAGCGTCACTGTGCCACAAATAGACAGCAGCGGTCAACTGTGCTCACAAATATACAGAGCAGTCACTTGTGCTCACAAATATACAGCAGCAGTCACTGTGCTCACATAATACAGCAGCAGTCACTTGCTACAAATATACGCAGCAGCCACTGCTGCTCACATATATACAGCGCAGTCATGTGATCACAAATATACAGCAGCAGGCCACGTGCTCACAAATATACAAGCAGCAGTCACTGTGCTCACATATATTACAGCAGCAGTCACTGTGTGCTCACAATATACAGCAGCAGGCACTGGCTACATATATGTACAGCCGCAGGGTCACTGTGCTCACATATATACAGCAGCAGCAATGTGCTCACAAATATACAGAACAGTTCACTGATGCTCACAAATATACAGAGCAGTCACTGTGCTCACAAATATACAGCACCACCACGGTGCTCACAAAATATACAGCGCAGGCCCATGTGCTCACAATAGACAGCACAGTCATGTGCTCACAATATACATGCAGCAGTCACTTGTGCTCACAAATATACAGCAGCAGTCACGGTGCTCACAATATACAGCAGCCACTGTGCTCACAAATATACAGCAGCAGTCACTGTGCTCACAAATATACAGCAGCAGTCACTGTGATCACAAATATTACAGCAGCAGTCACTGTGCTCACAAAATATACATTCAGGGAACTGTGCTACAAATATACGCAGCAGTCACGGTGTCACAATAATACAGCAGCGGTAACTGTGCTCCACATATATACAGCAAGCAGTCACTGTGCACCATATATTTACAGCAGCAGTTCACGTGTACATATATCAGGGTGGCAGTCCTGTGCTCACATATATACAGCAGCAGTCACTGTGCTCACAAATATAAGCAGCAGTCACTGTGGCTCACAAATATTACGCAGCAGACACTGTGCTGGATGAAAAAATACAGCAGACAGTCACTGTGCTCACAAATATACAGCAGCAGTCACGTGGCTCACATATATACAGCGGCAGTCACTTGTGCTCACATAATACAGCAGCAGTCACTGTGCCACCAAATAACAGCAGCAGTCACTGTGTTCCAACAAATATACAGCAGAGACATGTGCTCACAATATAAGCAGCAGTACGTGATCACAAATATACAGCAGCAGTCATGTGCTCACAAATATACAGCAGCAGTCACTGTGCTCACAAATATTACAGCACAGTCACTGTGTCACAAATATACAGCAGCAGTCACTGTGCTCACCATATATACAGCAGCAGTCACTGTGCTCACATATATACAGCAGGCCAGTCACGTTTTGTCACAAATATTACAGAGGGTCACTGTGTCACATATATACAGCAGCAGCCACTGTGCTCATAAATATACAGCAGTCCACTGTGCTCACAATATACAGCAGCAGTCACGGGTGCTCACATATATACCAGCAGCAGTAACTGTGCTACATCTATACAGCACAGTACTGGATCACAAATATACAGCAGCAGTCCATGTGCTCACATATAGACAGCAGCAGTCACTGTGCTACAAATTATACAGCAGCCAGGACTGTGCTCACATATATACAGCAGAAGGTTTCACTGTGCTCACAAAGATACAGCAGCAGTCACTGTGTCACATATATACAGCAAGCAGTCACTTGCTCACAAATATACAGCAGCAGCACTGGCTACAAAATATACGCAGCAGCACTGTGCTCACAAATCTACCGCAGCATCACGTGCTCACAAATATACAGCCAGCAGCACTGTGATCACAAATATACAGCCCAGCAGTCACTGTGTCACACCTATACAGAGCAGTCACTGTGCTCACAAATATACAGCAGCAGTCAATGTGCTCACCAAATATACAAAGCAGCAGTCACTGGCTCACATATATACAGCAGCAGTCAATGTGCTCACAATAGACAGCAGCAGTCACTGTCCCTAACAAATATACAGCAGCAGTCACTGTGCTCCATAAGACAGCAGCAGGTCACTGGCTCCACCATATATACAGAAAGAGTCATGTGCTCACAAATAGTACCGCAGCAGTCACTGTGCTCACATATCTACAGCGGTCAATGTGCTCACGAATATACAGCCCCCCCCAGCAGTCACTGTGCTCACAAATAACAGCAGCAGTCAAGTGCTCACAAATTATACAGAAGCATTCAATTTGCTTCACATCTATACGCAGCAGTCACTGTGCTCACAAAATATACAGCAGCAATCACTGTGCTCCAAAATACAGCAGCAGTCACTGTGCTCACATATACAGCCGCATACGTGTGCTTCACAAATTATACAGCAGCAGCACTGTGCTCAAATATAGACAGCAGACAGCACTGTGCTGCACAAATATACAGCAGCAGGTCACTGTGCTCACATATATACAGCAGCCCACTGTGCTCCACATATCTACAGCAGAAGTCACTGTTGCTCACATGATATACAGCAGCAGTCACGTGCTCAATATATACAGCAGCCAGTCACTGTGCTCCACAAATATACAGCAGTACACTGTGCTCACATATATACAGCAGCAGTCCACTGTGCTCACAAATATACAGCAGGCAGTCAATGTGCTCACATATATTACAAAGCAGCAGTCACTGGTCACATATATTACAGCCCGCGGCACTGTGCTCACCAAATATACAGCGCAGTCACTGTGATTCAAATATATACAGCAGCAGTCACTGTGCTCACATATATACAGCAGCAGTCACTGTGCTCACATATATAAGCAGCATACTGTGCTCACAAAATACAGCAGCGTCACTGTGCTCACATAATACAGCGGTCACTGTGCTCAACAAATATACAGCAGCAGTCACTGTGCTCACAAATATACAGGCAGCAGTCACTGTGCTCACAAATATACAGCAGCAGTCATGGCCTCACATATATACAGCAGCAGTCACTGTGCTCACATATATAACAGCAGCCGTCCTGTGCTAACAAATATACCAGCAGCAATCACTGTGCTCACAAATATACAGCAGACAGTCAATGTGTAAATATATACAGCCGGCAGTAACTGTGCTCACAAATATACAGCAGCAGTCACTGTGCTCACATATATACAGCAGCAGTCACTGTGACACAAATATACAGCAGCAGTCACTGTGTCCCTAATACAGCAGCCACTGGCTCACATATATAAGAGAAGTCACTGTGCTCACATATATACAGCAGCAGTCACTGTGCTCACATATATACAGCAGCAGTCACTGTGCTCAAAATATCAGCGGTCACTGTGACTCACATATATACAGCAGAAATCACTGTGGCTCACATATATACAGCAGCAGTCACTGTGCTCACAATATTACAGCAGCCACTGTGCTCACCATATATAAAGCAGAAGTCACTGTGTCACATATATACAGCAGCAGTCACTGTGCTCACAAATATACAGCAGGCAGTGAACGGTGTCACAAATATACCGCAGCACGTCATGTGCTCAACAAAACAAGATACAGCAGCAGTCACTGTGCTCAACAAATATACAGCAGTCACTGTGCTCACCTATATTCAGCAGCAAGTCACTGTGCTCACAAATAGACAGCAGCAGTCACTGTGCTCACAAATATACAGCAGTCACTGTGTCACATAGATACAAGCAGCAGTCACTGTGCTCACAGATATACAGCAGCTGGTCACTGGGATCAAATATATACAGCCGCGGTCACGTGCTCACAATATATACAGCGCAGTCACTGTTGCTCACAAATATACAGCGCACTGTGCTCACAAGTATACAGAGCAGCACTGTGCTCACATATATGACAGCCGCGGTCACTGTGATCATAATATAGACAGCACGGTCACTGTGCTCCACATATATTACAGCCCGGTCACTGTGCTCACAATATACAGCAGCAAGTCACTGTGCTCCAAAGATACAGAAGCCGTCACTGTGCTCACAAAATATACAGCGTCACTGTGCTCAACATATATACAGCAGCAGTCACTGGTGCTTCACATATATTACAGCCGCGGTCCACGTGCTCACTATTACGCCGCGGTAACTGTGCTCAATATATACAGCAGCAGTCCAATGTGCTCAATATATACAGCAGCCAGTCACTGTGACCACATATATACAGCCGCAGTCCACTGTGGCTCACAAATATACAGCAGTCACGTGCTCACAAATATACAGCAGCAGTCACTGTGCTCATTATATACAGCCGCAGGCACTGTGCTAACAAATTACAGCGCAGTCACTGTGCTCACAAATATACAGCAGCAGTCACGTGCCACAAATATACGCAGCAGTCCACTGTGCTCACCATATAACAGCAGCAGTCACTGATGCTAAAATATATACAGCAGGCATCACTGTGCTCACTATATACAGCCGCAGTTAACGTGCTCACAAATATACAGGCAGTCATGTGCTCACAAATATAAAGCGCAGTCATGTGCTCACATATATACAGCCGCAGTCCAACTGTGCTCACAATAACAGCAGTCACTGTGCTCACAAATATACAGCAGCATTGGTCACTGTGGGCTCAGTTTTATTATAATATACCAGCGCGGTCCCTGTGCTCACAATACCTCCGTTGCTGACATGGACATTGGCGTTCTAGTCAGGACAAAGACACCATGTCCACGTGGCCCTCTTGTGCTGCCAGATGGCACCGGGGCGATCCCTGCTGGTAACTGCATGGCATCTGCGACGTATTTCAAGCAGCGTGGTCGCTTATCCATTCTATTTTCTTGCAGCAATGTGTAGAGGTGTGTAGCCATTCTACAAAGAAAATACAAATATGTACAATATCTACGGCATTCAAAAAAAAAAACGACCGGATCTACCAAGATGTCATAAGGACAGACTTTGCCACGAGAAGACCTCCCCATACGGCCCATTCAATGAGGCATACAGTAATCGTGATACTATGCGTAGACACTATAAGGGCGTATTTAGCAAATGGGTTCCAACTTTTTATTGAATTAAATTGAAACATTTTCTTACCTTAAGAGATTGCATGAAACTAAAGAAAGCGAATTTATGATAAAAATAGTAATAATGGATCAAGTAAATTGGAGCCACTTGGAATGTCTATGCATACTCAGCAATTGCAAGTTTGTGTGTGTGCCTGAAAACATCACTATAAAACAAATGTCATGAATAAACTGACAAGGTACATTGTAAACGGAAATGTAGTTTGTGAATGAAAATAATAAATTAATTACGTTACAACTTAATAGAGATTTTTCTAAATGGCTTTCAAGACTAAAATGGGTGTAGGGTCCTAACAGCCAAACTTGACAATGCAGAGATGTGTTTGTTGCAGTTGTAATACGGTTATAATATAAAAGACCAGCATGATTAATTCTTCAGAGCTGTTCTTCAACCTTCATGTTCGTTAACTTTCTCAACCTCACAAGCCTTTTCCAGGACGTGCATCAGACTTCCAAAGAAGAAATTTATGAAGTTTCAGGAAATCGCATATAAACGACACCTGATGTCATGGAACCAGAACTACCTTCTGATCACCTCCTATCTCATTGCAGCTTCTGCCTAGTCAGGAAAAAAAAAAATATTATTCCCAGCTGCATGGAGTTTGGCACACACATACTGTGCCTGTGTAACTTGCAACAATGGTTGCATCTTGCCTCTGGGCATGGAATCAGTGAGCTGCTACTGCAGTTTCTGAGACATACCAGAATGGGCTAGTCTGCCCCACACAGTTGTTCAGAGATCGTCTGCCCCTAGACTATTCCTTTACCCACACTGCCCCTCACTTCCTTTGCCACCATGGAGACAGTGAAGTCCAAGACCCTTCTCTGTTCATCCCCCATGGTGAGGCCATCTCTTTTTACCGGTTCCTAAATTCAGACATCACATACCACACCATCCAACAGCTATCTGTATTAGTGCTGCTTTCCCAATAAATGGAGGAAATCTTACAGGGCTTGGGTAGTTAAAGGGAACTGGTTAATGCTATCGGGAAGCCATTCACACATAAAAACGGACCCGGCTTCAGAAAACCTGACGATATCAGAAGACTGTTCTTCCCAGGTTACCAGTATGCTGGGACATCAAGTACATGTCACAACGACTGGGGAAGTCTCCGGGAGTACATTGGGAAGAACATTTCATGTTGTTCCATTACAAGGTACCACAAAGTGGCAAGTTTATACTTTAAAATATCTTTATTATGGTTTTGAATAGCACAAATACAGCACACATGTCGTATATAATCTGTTCTAGTTTTGCAAGTGTTTAAATTGACAATAACTAAGAAAGAGGGCGGCAGCATTGATGTGTGTGTAATAGTACTGATGGGGGACTGTTTTTAAAACGATACTACTTAAATGTTTATCCTCCAAAATAATAACATTACAGACGGATTTTTATACTAAATATGTGATGCATGTTAGAAATGGAAAAGGCAAAGAGAATTGTAACATAAATACATGTTTGACCGAGTAGGGGTTTTTTGGAGAGAGTTTCAATGTGATTCTCCAACTGTTCCTGGTGAAATCAGCGGTCTAAATATAAGGCTTTCTTATCAGGCAACATCCACAATGGTATTATTCAGATTTTAAAGGTAACGTGGGATATTTCTCCCTCGGAGGGTACACCAAGGTTCCAGATTTGCATGCTGCAGCCCACAAGACAGTGTATACGGTTAGCCGATGCAAATGAATTCCAGTTTTATTAGTCACTGGTACTGTACAGAGGTAGATAATTCATTCAGGTATTTAACACAGCTGGTGTTTTTCTCTGCTGGATGTCACGTCTTATTAAAGATAAAAACCTATTCTTGTCTGGTTATTGTTGCGCCAGAAAGCCCTGGACTTGTGAAGGAAGGAGCGGCTGACTTAAGGCCGAGGGGACCCTCCCTAAGGAGCCGTGATGTCAGGCCAGGGGAGTGGGTAGGAAGGGTACAGGGCAAGAGGGGACGGATTTACCGCCTTCCTCTTTGTTCTAGGATCTACTGAGCGGTCCGGATTTTCAGATTCCTGATCCCTGAGAGATGGTGCAAAGCGTGGAAGAAAGACCACGGTCGGAGGGCCCAAGCAGAGATGAGGAGGTCAGAGATCGGGCATGGGGAGCTGCAGGAGGAAGCGCGGAACACCGCTTTCTGGAGTTGATGCTGGCCCCGTGCTCGGCAGGACAGGCGAGAATTTGGCTGAAGGGATAGCCCGAATGAGCGGAGCGGCAGGCAGCAGAGGTGGTCGGCGGAAGGTAGAAAAAAGGGGTTATAGTATTTTTGTGCTTTTTTCAAACCAAAACACATTTTGCCGGGGACTGAGGATTTGGCCAGCGAGGCAAAGTTTGGGGGAAAAATGTTCACGGAATTTAGCAGGGGGGGGGGAGGATTTGGAGAGGAAACTCTCGGGGCCCATGGGGGCAAGATTCCCGGAAAAGGATGTTGGGCCAGCCTCATGCAGCAGGTGCGCTGTGAAGTCATGCCTAAGACAGGGAGGGCACGACTATAAGTGGGGAATTAGTGTTGGAGCGCTTACACAGGGGGAAAGCTAGAGATGGAGAGTAGTAGCGGCGGGATCAGGGGCCGTGAAGGTGAGCAGGAAAAGGAACATTCGGGCCAGAGAAGTGACCACCTCTCCGGCAATGTCACAAGGACGGATGGACTCAGGAGGTGCAGGTTGGGAGGGTGCAGAAGGATCATCAGGAGGGCCAGGGACGTTTTAGGGTAGGGGTAGTGGGCCTGGCCAGGCAAGGGGAGGAGATGTTCAGAGCCTTGGGTGAGTTTTTCTTGCAATGGGGGGCATAGGGAAGACAGCAAAGGTATGGGTGTGGGATAAGTAGGTGGTGGACCAATCAGTGGCAGGGGTGTTGGGGGGGGGTGGAGGTAACATTGGGGGCAAGGGTTATGGGTGTCACCAGCAGCGGGAGTGACACATTATGGTGGCTCCTCGGTGGTGTATAGCCGGTGGGGTACTAGTGGGTACTGGGTTTGACCGTGGGGTACGGAGAAAAGGAGGGGGTAGCGGGGTAGTGGTGTTGGACCACGGCAGACAGAAAGCTGACAGCCAAAACTTGGACGCAGAGAAAGAGAAGGAGGAGGGGGGCAGGATGTAAGTTTTAGGGATACTTACCTTTGCCTTGAGCTCGCTCGCTAGGTAGCACCTTCGGTGGCAGTGAAAGTGGGGTTATGGAAGGATGATTATGTTGATATACTGACATTATGCCGACTTAAGGAGCCAACAACGTCGGACAAAAGAACGATGAGAAAGAGGAGGAGAGAGGGAAAGGAGGCAATTTTTGGGGAGGGCTGCGGCTTTTCACTATTTTACCCATATAGGACAAGAATCCAAGCATTGCTCGGCGCTCTTCTAGTATGTGGATACAATTTGGGAAGCCTGATGTTTTATGGAGATTGGGTGTGGAAGACAATAGGGACTTCAAGCAAAATTAAGCAATTAGGAAAGCGTTTGCGATGGGATGTGAAGGGAAGGACCCGTGGATGGGGCAAAATGATGCAGCATAAAACCCAACCCCTTCTGGCCGGGAGCTCGCAGCAGCTGGGCAGTGGCCGGCGAATAAGAAGGGGTCTTGTGGCAGTATAATACGGTACAGAGTGTAATTTTAGCAGAGAAAGGAACAAGTAGAGAGTGGCTTTTGAGATCCCTTTTAGGGAGGTAGAGGTTCCCCTCTGTAGAAGGAATTTGAAATCACCGAGATGCACATGGGGGTAGCGTGGGCCAAAATAGAAAAAGGGACGGGGCGGCAGAATGGCACCGTTTTCCTCTCCTCCGTTATGGGGTTGAGGTTTCTCCATGGTCCCAAAGAAGAGAGTGAGTCATTCTGTCTCATACATCCCCTGTCCTACCCGGGGGGATGTCGGTGAAATATGGGATTGACAAAGAATTGAGTAGTGTGCAGAGCATCTTTTGACAGGGCCTATGATCTGGTAAGGGAGGCAGGACCGGGGTGTGGATAGGAAAGGCTGACAGAGCTGGCATTCCATTTACTGGCCCGTGCCCCGGAACTGCTTCACTTGCTGGGGTGCAGGCTGGGGGATATTCTTTGGTAATATGTCTCCCAATGGGTGTTTCAATCTCATATTTTACTTGAGACGTTCAGCTCCTTCTTGGATTGGGCGTTAGGGGATGTAGTCAAGTTAGGGGTAATCCTGGCACTATTGGACGACTTCTCTTCATAGGAAGGGATGGGTCTGATGTGTGCGGAGGCTGCTGGGGGAATTTCTGGACTACCATGTCACGTTTCGGGGGTTCCTTTAGCTAAGGACAAGACAGAGAGCCCAGAGGTATGATCCAGCTTTCTGGGGATTAAAATTGATACGGTGAAGATGGAGTACATCTCCCACCCAGCAAGCTGGTGGAACTAAGGGTTTGATGATGGCGTTTATGGGGCACAAGGAAGCCACACCTAGGTTCAGACTGGTCCAGTCCCTGCTGGGCCATCTCAACTTCGCAGCCAGGATCTACCTATGTGAAGGTCTTTGGGAAGCGACTGGCGTTTGTGATGTCGGGGTAAAATCCGGCACCACTTGCATCAGGGTTTCAAAAGCAAGTGAAGGGGGACCTGCAAGTGTGGGATACCTTCCTAGGTGGTACAATGGGCGTACGCTTGATTTGCAGGGAGTAGTGGAGAGCGTGCATATGAGCTATTTAGGGATGTGGCTGGATCCGGGTTTTTAGGGAATTTTTCAGAGCCGATGGTGCGCGGAGCATGGCCGGAAGAGTTGGGGCAGCACAAGTTTATGGAAACGTAACGTACTTAGAACTCTTTCGCTGGTGGTGCTGGAGCTATCGGGGACAGAGCGTACCAACAGATGTAATCTTTGGATGGACAACATGGCAATGGAGGTGGCCTTGAATGGGCTATCAGCGTCATCCCTGGTGGTGGTCCAGCTTACTGAGGTTGCTGGTCCTAAAGTGCCTGATCATAATATTATTGTTCAAAGCTAAGCACTTCCCGAGTTTTGGATAACAAGATAGCAGATGCCCTTTCTCATTTTCAATTCACAGCTTTCCGGTAGTTGGTCCCGGGAGTAGCTACACACGTGAACAACGCCCACAGCAGCTGTGGCGAGGAAGCAGTTCAGAGTGATGGAGCTGGTAAGGGCTTCTGTAGCCCTGGGTATGCACACCAGGGATGCAGTAAGCATGAGGACCTTGAAGGGGGGGTGAAAGGCAGTTTAGGGAGGATGAGGTCCATTTCTCAGACATTAGGAGATATCGTGATTTTAGCGTGGCAAGGCATGCTGGTATATCACGTGAGGCTTGTGGCGGCTTGCAAGGCATTTTTAAGGCCTGTTAAATGACCTTGCTTGTGGCGGTAGTAATGTTACTCTGGGGAGAGGGTACTCAGTCATATTGGTCTCCTGGAGGGAGGTCTCAGACCTCAAAAGTAATTTAGTTGGGGAAGGTACCATTTCAGGCTGTTGCAGCAGGAATGGTGGTGAACTTCTGGATGGAATTTGTGGCCGGCGGAACTATTCCAGAAAAGGCTCGGTGGTTGTGGTAGTGACCTTCCAATGGGGCTCTGTACATTCAGACTAGGTACTGACGGTAGATGAGCTCGAGCTCCGGTAGGTGTGAGCGGAGCAATCTGCTGGGTCCCTAGTTGGGGATAAATATGAGATATTTATCTATTGTAATAAAAAGCTGGGCTATTACTTCTCCCAAGAAGTTGTATGGTGTGATTATTGGGAATCGGGAGGGGTCCAGCTCGAGGCGTGGTAACTCAGCATTCTACACTAGCTTTTCACCATGCTACATTAGACCAGAATGCACATAAGTGGCCTACCCAGAGACAGCAAAAAGGAAAAAAGAAAAAGAAAAAAAAGGCTAAAAACTCTATAATACCCGCTCACAGAGACATTTTTCATGAGTTCATGCTATTTTTCACTTGATTTCTGTACTTTGCTGCTCCGTGAGGTGATGCTCCTTGATCCAAGAGCAGAAGTGCCACTTTCGGGTTATCAAGTGTGCAGCTACATGCAGGGGAGTAGACCACTCTAAAAACATGCAGAAAAATAACCATTGTTACTCAGAGGCCTCGGACACCGTGTGGGTGAGGAAATACGGCTCAATGTTACTCAGAGCGCTCGGACACACAGTGTGGTGTGAGGAATATGGCTTATCAATGTTATTCAGAGCGCTCGGACACACAGTGTGGTGTGAGGAAATACGGCTTATCAATGTTACTCAGAGTGCTCGGGCACACAGTGTGGTTTGAGAAAATACGGCTATCAATGTCATCACAACACAATAGCATCAATAAAAGGAGAGCACAATGCAGACCATTAGCTGGCAAACCTTTATAATTTGTTAAGCAGCACCTTTGCTCAAATAGAACCAAGTAACGGAAGGGACATTTGTTGGGGCCATTTTGCTGGGACCAAATGGCCGACCGCGACACCCTGGACTCACCCGCACCGCAGACTGAGCCGCGCTGCCATCCCCGCCACCGGCGCAATGCCTGACACACTGCACTGCAGCTGATACCCGCTGCAATCCCCGCCACCTGCGCAATGCCCTGACTTACCCTGCCCACGCAGCTGATCCGCCGCTGCAATCCCCGCGCCACCGGCGCAAGCAACCTGACTCACACTGGCACCGCAGCTGATCCGCGCGGCCAATCCCCGCCACCGGCGCAATGCCCTGACTCACACTGGCACCGCAGCTGATCCGCCGCTGCAATCCCCGCCACACGGCGCAATGCCCTGACTCACACTGGCACCGCAGATTGATCCGCCGCGCCAATCCCACGCACCTGCGCAATGGCCCTGATCACCCTGGCACCGCAGTTGAGCCAGCCGCTGCAATCCCGCCACCGGCGCAATGTGACTCCGACCACTGGCACCGCGCTGATCCGCCGCTGCAATCCCCGCACCGGCGCAATGCCCTGACTCACCCTGGCACCGCAGCTGAGCCGCCGCTGCAATCCCCGCCACCGGCGCAATGCCCTGACTCACCCTGCACGCAGCTGAGCCGCCGCTGCATCCCCGCCACCGGCGCAATGCCCTGACTCACACTTCACTGCAGCTGATCCGCCGCTGCAATCCCCGCCACGGCGCGACGCCCTGACTCACCCTGCACCGCAGCTGAGCCGCCGCTGCACATCCCCGCCACCGGCGCAATGGCCCTGACTCACCCTGCACCGCAGCTGAGCCGCCGCTGCAACCCCGCCCCGAGCCGCAATGCCCTGACTCACCCTGCACCGCACGCTGATCCGCCGCTGCAATCCCCGCAACACCGGCGCATGCCCTGCTCACATGCACTGCACTGATCCGCGGCAATCCCCGCCACCGGCGCAATGCCCTGACTCACTGCCCGCAGTGAGCCGCCGCTGCAATCCCCGCCACCGGCGCAATGCCCTGACTCACCTGCACCGCAGCTGATCCGCCGCTGCAATCCCCGCCACCGCGCAATGCCCTGACTCACACTGGCACCGCAGCTGATCCGCCGCTGCAATCCCCGCTCCCTGCCCAATGCCCTGACTCACCCTGGCACGCAGCTGAGCCGCCGCTGCAATCCCCGCCACGGCGCAATGCCCCTGACTCACACCTGCACTGCGCTGATCCGCCGCTTGCAATCCCCGCCACCGCGCAATGCCCTGACTCACCTGCACCGCAGCTGAGCGCCGCTGCAATCCCAGGCCACGCGCAATGCCCTGACTCACCCTGGCACCGCAGCTGATGCCCCCCGCTGCAATCCCCGCCACCGGCGCAATGCCCTGACTCACACTGGCACCGCAGCTGAGCCGCCGCTGCAATCCCCGCCACCGGAATGCCTGACTCACCCTGCCCGCAGCTGATCCGCCGCTGCAATCCCCGCCCACCGGCGCAATGCCCTGACTCACACAGGCACCGCAGCTGATCGCCGCTGCAATCCCCACCGGCGCGGACGCCGACTCACCTGCACCGCAGCTGAGCCGCCGTGCAATCCCCGCCACCGCGCAATGCCCTGACTCACCCTGCACCGACAGCTGAGCCGCCGATGCACCATCCCCGCCACCGGCGCATGCCCTGTCTCACCCTGCACCGCAGCTGAGCCGCCGCTGATCCCGCCACGGCGCAATGCCTGACTCACCCTGTGCACCCGCTGAGCCGCCGCCTGCAATCCCCGCCACGCGCAATGCCCTGACTCACACTGCCTGCAGCTTGATCCGCCGCTGCAATCCCCGCCACAGGCGCAATGCCTGACTCACACGGCAACCGCAAGCTGAGTGAGCCGCCGCTGCAATCCCCGCCACCGGCGCAATGCCCTGACTCACACTGGCACCGCAGCTGAGCCGCCGCTGCAATCCCCGCCACCGGCGCAATGCCCTGACTCACACTGGCACCGCAGCTGAGCCGCCGCCGGCCTCTTCTAAGGTAACTTGTTTTATTGTTTAGGGTAGGGTGTTAATTGAAGGGGTTTTAGGTGTTGGGGTAGGGGATTTTACGGTAAGGGCTTAGGGTAGCGGTTTTTAGGGTAAAGGGTTGGGGTACAGGGTTTTAGGGTAAGGGGTTGGGGTACAGGGTTTTAGGGTAAGGGGTTGGGGTACAGGGTTATTAGGGTAAAGGCTTAGGGTAGCGGTTTTTAGGGTAAGGGGTTGGGGTACAAGGTTTTAGGGTAAGGGGTTGGGGTACAGGGTTTTAGGGTAAGGGCTTAGGGTTGCGGTTTTTAGGGTAAGGGCTTAGGGTAGCGGTTTTTAGGGTAAGGGGTTGGGGTACAGGGTTTTAGGGTAAGGGGTTGGGGTACAGGGTTTTAGGGTAAGGCACTTACCTTAACGGCGAAGTGGCTAGCGGTGGCAGCTTCCAGTGGCGGGGTGAGTGTGGTAGAGTAGGGCGTTACCTGGCAATTAGTGCCCGACTGGAGGAATCGGACATTATGTGCCAGGTAATGTAGTGTTCTGAGCTGATTATTACTAAAATAGGCTAAACTTGTTTTAATCACTTTTTATTTGAATAAGGTTTTAATAATAGAAAAAACAGGATATTCAGCGCTCGTGCTGTGTGATGGTGTGGATGATCCCTTTGCAGCATGTACATAAAGCGTCTCCCCAGAAACTCTCAAATCTAGGTGAACCCCCCTTAAAAAGGGGGGAGGGCACCCTGAAATACAAGATAATAAAAAATGCACAAATGCGCACCAGGAATTAGTGGAAGGTAATTTATTAAAAATACACACAAACTCTGAGGGGATCCAACCCCACCTCAGAACAGCTGTGCAGCTGGACGGCTAAGTACTACCAAGGAGAACCCCTGATGGTGACTAAACCCTAAGCTGCACAGTATACAAATACAGTAACATTTATATAAAAACACATGAAAGAAAAAAACAAACATGAAAACAACCTATCAACAGATTTGTATAGAAACCGCCATAGGGTTGGGCACTGGCAAGGGGAAACGGACACTCACACTGAGACAGTCAGCAGACTCGCGGTGTCTACACAGGATCCGAATCTCGGCACCGCGGAGATGGATAAAACCGCTGCTGTCTCCTGCAGGCTCCGTCTCAGCTTACCAGCATACACGCGCAGGATGACCTGTCGTGACCTCTACGCGTTTCGTACCAAGTACTTCCCTGGTGCGCATTTGTGCATTTTTTATTAAGGTTTTAATAATGTTAGTATATTTTGTAATGAGACTGTGGCCCATATTTACTAAGCAATGCTTTTCCATTCAGGCACCGGAAGGGACTTTCTGGGCAGAGGGTGTTTTCCAGCATGGCACGGCATCTCCTGGAATTGCACTGCTTAGAAACATGAGCCTGCACCACTTGCATGGAACAGGGGACGTTGCTTCTGACAGCTGCAAGAAGTACAGTAGTTGCTTTTCACAGACTTTTTCTTTTCTTAAAAGCAATTTCAAATTTGACACTTTATTTTGAGTGGGAAATTAGAAAATGCAGGACTTAGAAGCTGCGATCTGCAGGGGCAAACCGTGGCAGTACGTGGCTCCGATACTCCACTCCCTTCCCCCATTTTGTTTTAGACGGCAAATTCAAAGATGATTTTCGGAAGGGGAGGGCACGGGCGCACGTGGCTGGGTGACAGAAGCAGTTTTCTGCGACTCTCTCCGGTGCCGCCGTCTCAGAGAAACAGTGTTGAATTTGGCACCAAAGAGAAGATGGTTGGAAATGCAAATCTTCACCAGCACCTGCTTGTTGCAAAATGTTACAGGGCCTGGATCGCTGTTAGTGTTAGGAGACGGGTACCAAGATGTCAAAAATATAGTGATTCAATTTTAGTGATATCTATTGATATAAAAGAATGACAAACTGATGGCAATCCAAAATTAGGTTTTAACAGTGACGTTCCATAGAAGGCAGATTTTAAATAGCATGTGCCTATGTACCATTCTGTAACCCATCCTAAGATATGCACAGCGCTCCCTCCAGTAACGTGCCCTCTCCTTCATCCTCCCCTTACCCTGGTCCTCTGAGCAGGACGTCATTGTGTGATCTCTTTACTGGGTTAAGAGAAGTATGAATCTCAAAAAAAAAATGCTTTTTGTAAAGACACATGTTTGCAAAACTTAACTCTAACATTGTTGCTGTAAAACACTGAACATTGGGCCAATTTATAACTTTCCCAGTGAGGCTTCGTGAGGTCCAAATAAGATGACAAGAACTTGATGCTATGCACAATAAGGCACTATTTGATACTGTGAGCCATTCATAAGGGGTTATTGTGATATTGTGTAATGTGATATTGCTTCATGGGAAGAGGGAGAAACAGGAGATTGACAATCAACCTCACACAATCATTTCTGAGTTTAACTCTTAGTGTTAGTGTCTTCCCCCGGAGCATGTCCTGCTCTTTAATTTATGTTATTTTAGTATGAAAAATATGATTTTCTTACTCTCTAGCTTCTGGTGTTACCATGATATCTGATAGCTGGCAGCGGGCTCTAGGGTGAGGTCCATTTTAACTATACACTGACACAGTATATCCTGACGGCACTATACACTGACACAGTATATCCTGACAGCACTATACACTGACACAGTATAACCTGACGGTACTATACACTGACACAGTATAACCTGACGGCACTATACACTGACACAGAGTATAACCTGACGGCACTATACACTGACACAGTATAACCTGACGGCACTATACACTGACACAGTATAACCTGACGGCACTATACACTGACACAGTATAACCTGACGGCACTATACACTGACACAGTATAGTGTGTGTGTGTGTGCGCGTCAGTCAGTTTGCACCCGGATCACAGCCCCACAGTCCAAAGAGGAGAAGATCTCTGGGGAGCCGTGGCACAGAAGTGCTGTGTGTGTTCCTCCTCGGTGGGAGCTGCCAACACTGACGTCACTGATGGCCTAATCTGCCAGCAGTGACATCACTTCCTGCACTGTACTTCCATCACCGTCAAGGCAATTTACTGCCAGGGAAATGTTCATGTGGTAGGTGCCGCTAAAGAAGTTTCACTTCAAAAAAATAAATAATAATTGGGCGGGGTCTGTATTATAACATTAGACAAGTCAATTCTACATCTCTTTTGAGGGACAAAAATATTCTGTAATTATCTCTGTTTTGACCTGAGGGTGCATGAACTCTTCAATATTACATTAGGTAATTAGTCTTTTTCTTCTTCTTCTTCATCATCCTTACAGGTTCTGGAAGGAAAACCTATCCATGTTGACTGCTATGGAAATCTAGCCCCATTGACAAAAGGAGGGCAGCAGCTTATTTTTAATTTTTATGCTTTCAAGGAAAACAGACTGCCCTTTTCTGTCAAGGTAAGAAAAAGAGCTGTCTGTTATGCAATTTTACTCTAGATACGGGACTCATTATTCTGCTCATTCATTAATCTATATTTTCTTTAATATATAAATATGTCTAAATAATATATCGAAGATAGCAAAAGTTTAAAGAAGCAGGGACTTATACTTGGGAAAAAGCAAATTGTTGCACTCAGACTAGATGATGGATCAACAATAAAAGACCATGGACTTGTAAAGCAAGTTAAGAACACAAATAACACAGGCCTTAAAGAACAGGACAATTCTAGAACATTGGAACAATGCCATAGTTATCATCATCCATCCATACATAGGGAGACCGAGAAGACCTCAAGAACTACTTCCAATCACTTGTAAGGCTACGGCCCCGCTGCACGCGCGTCTGCGAGGCTGGTGGCGAAAGCAGCCGAGTCCCCCGGTCTGCAGTGAGCTACAGGGGGGTCGTAACGGGGGTGCGGCCGTATTGTCACCTGGCAGGTTTGCCCTCATTGGCTGATCCACCGGGGGGCGTGGCCTAGTGCTCCGTCGCGACTCCTGATCTCAATTTTCTTGACAGCAGGAGTTTCTGTCGGCGCTGCGCGGCAGCCCCCCCTCGCAGCGGGCCCGGCCCCATTGTGGGGCGGCTCTCATCCCTGCAGCGTCCGCCACAGCAGGCGCTGCGGTAGCTAGCGGGGACCTGGCCTAAGATTATTTACAAAGATGCTCAATAATCAGCTGCAGCAGACCCCCGAACTTTGCTCAGCCTAGAGAAAAAGTGGGGTTTGTAGTGGATAAAACGCAATGAACCACATGCAAATTGTACAACAAGTGATTTCCTGAAGTAATGGATAGAATGCACCAGTCGTTTAACTATTAATAGATTATGAAAAAGCATTTGATTCTGCATTAATAAGGGTTTAATTCTCTATCTGCCAAAGCAGCTGTTTGGTCAGTTTTCAGAAACTCACACATGTCCCAAACCACAGCTTCGGCAGATATACAATAAGGCTTTTAGAGTTGAAGAAGCATACACTAATATTATAAGGAAGATTTTTACAAGAATGCGACAACAACCATTAGATTACATGAATTCATAATCAAGAGAGTGCAACAGGGGGACCCGGTCACCAAAGCAAAATCAATGGGGAATACTTGTGTCTCCTCCGATTTGCTGACTACATTGTTCGTTTGGCTACAAGTCCAGAAGATCTCCAGCAACGAATCAGAGAACTCACTAAAGCAATTACAAGGTGGGTCCCATATGTAACTCTGCGAGACCAAAGTGATGTTCAACAAATGTTACAACTCTTACAAAGATCAAAATGAATAGAATCTAACTAGTCTCTGGGCAAATGTAAGAAATTGATTCTTTACATAAAGTTGCAATTCCACATACTGTAGTTGGCCAAAACACAACCTTTAGTAAACAATTTAACAATCTAATCTGTTTTTCTAAACTATTCTAACCATGCTAAAAGCCAAGATTTGACTCATTCTGTCTCTCTTAAAATGAATGGCAAATTAAATTTCTTGGACGCAACTGAATGGGGCAACGTTTGAAAAAGCAAGTTTTCTTTATCCTAAAACTACCTTGCCCTAGTCACAGAGCCACTAAAGATAAGGAGGAGTGGGTGTGAGTGCTTAACAGAGACCACAGGGAGTATCCAGAGGAAATCAAACCCCTCCCAAGTCTCAGCACACCATGTGTACAACCGAACTTTAATGAGTGATTAACATACAAGTATCGGGATGTAAAAAGGTATTAATAATCTTACTGCCATTAGTACACTTTAGTCCTTGTAGGGGTAGTCCCTTTAAAGAGCAGTGTATGTATGGTGCATCCTTCCCAGCAGAGTAGAGAATGGCTAAAACACTGTACTCATTTATAAATGTAACTTAAATGGCAAATTAAATACTAAAGTGAAGACTGAAGTTCAGATAAGATTTAAGTCTCTGGTAAAATAACTAAGGTTTTCCAAAGACATTTGCTCAGAATGTTGTCTAACTGGTCTTTTTCTGCCATGGTCTTCTATTATTTTTAAAATATAGTCTGTATGTGTCTTTTAGGTCCGGGACCCCAGCCAGGAACCATGTGGTCGCCTGTCATTTTTGAAAGAGCCAAAAACTACTAAGGGTCTGCCACAAACTGCTGTGTGCAACCTGAACATTACCCTACCAACTCACAAAAAGGTATCAAAACAATGATTATTCGTTTGTATTACCTTTTTTTTTTTACCATTGATAGAAGTGTGATAAAATGAGCCTTAATGTCTTTAGCGTCAGACCGTTAGCAGACCACTACGTTTTTAGATCATTAATCAGTGGCACTGCAGTCATACATCACTACATTTTAATCCCCACTTCTTGGCTGTGCTGTAGCAATTAATCCTTACAAATAAGTGGCCAAGCAAGTAGTGGCATCTCTGTGAAGATCAATCATAGCACTGTAACATGAGCACCTGTGGGGCTAGTAGAAAGTTATCGAGAGCGCTGAAACACAGGGGACACAATGGGATGTACAGTTTGCACAAATGTCACCTCCCTTTTGTGTACTTTGTTAGAGAGCACTCATTATTTTGCTTGTTTAAGATCGACCCCGGGTCAAAAATGGCACCCTGGATACTTTTTGGGTTATTAAGGACCTCTGGCGTGCCAGACCTAGGTCACATTATGCTATTGTTGCTTGTTTTTAGGGGGAGACTGCGAACATGATTGAAATGGAAGTGGAGCCGCCTCCACTTCCATTGACATCATCATTATGGGGCAAGTTGCAACTATGTGATTGCTACCCCAAGTAATTACTTGGTAGCAGTCCCAGAAGAGTGTTAAGGTGTAGTAGTGCAGATTGGGTATGACCACACAGAAACTATTGATTTGGAGTTTTCCGTATGATAGAGCCTGGTCGGCACTATCACACTTTAATGAATGAGCCCCTACCCCCTTTTTTTTTTTTTTTAAGACTGAAAGCAGTATTATTCACTCAGTCCTTTATAATAGTAGCAGTGCTGGATGACCCAGAAGACCTCATTCTCCCTCCATCATCACAACTCTTCCCCATTCCACAATGGGAACAGCATTGGGGTCCACTGGCATGCCTTCTTTAACCTTAAATTAAGCAACTCCATCAAAAAGCCTCCCCCTAACTTTATCCAGCAAGGCCAACCCACTGCAAAGCTGTGACAAACACACACTACCAGGATATACTGTAAACATAAGTAACACAAGAAACGTGCGGGACTTCTGTCTTCCCGTTCCTATACTGTCCTGCCACGTGCCTCCCCTTCAGCTACGTCCATAGTGCGAGTGACAGCGCTCGCGGCATGAACAGGCCACACCTCTATGAGGCAGGCTATAGAGCACGAGATGGCGCGGCGGCGTTTTCTGGAGACATAGGAATTTGTTTTTGTCGCGCGACGTCTGGGTCACGTGAGCGGTTCAGCCAATGAGGATGAACCAGCCTCGTGATGTCACGGCCACGCCTCCCCATCGCAAGCGATCGCAGTCCACAGATCGCTCGGGCGGCAGGCGCGTGTGCCGCCATATGCTCCGTTGCGCGCGCCCACTATATCCGAGGTCTTATAAAGCCGCAGACCTAATCTCTCACTTTATGCAGATATCACTCCCTTTTTACCTGGCTGTCCCTGCTTTCTTACCCAAACCATGCCCAAGCAGACCGGGGGACATGGAAAGCCCCTTGGTCATGTAGGACTGCCTTATATATTCATCGCCTACATCCCCCGTGTAAAAGTGCATTCCGGCATGCTCTGGCATACTCCGTCATGCTCCGTCATGCTCCGTCATGCTCCGTCATGCTCCGTGAAACCACAATCCCTGTTGATATTACTTTTTAACAAGTCTTTTCTGCAGATCATTTTTTTTCTTGGTTGTGATTTTTTTCTTTTCAAAGTGTAAAAAAAAGAAGTTGTGTATTTTTATGATTTATGTTGATTAAATGCATATTATATCCATGAAATGGAGACATTGTAACCCTTTTGCTCCCCTGTCTTTTTGGTAATAAAGGGATTAAGAAATGAGAACAAACAGTGTTTATATTAACAAGCGCCTAAATTCGGCAATCCATGCCTCTTGTTTTAGCCCTGAATTGAAGCAGGGTGTATCTGGAGCTGAACCTCATTCATTTCCAGAGATACTCGCCTCCATTGTAGGTGCAGTAGCCGCTCTGCTTGACTACGAGGGCTCATGTTATGGCGGAGTTTCAAAGCTCCCACACCCTGCGGGCCAATAGGAACCCGTGATGTTATCAGGTTCTGTTTCCTATTAGCCCGCATGATGCGGCACCTACTACCGAGGTAAGTATCTCCGGAAACGGGGGGTACACAGAGTTGAAATGAATAGGGTTCCGCTCCGGAGACCCTCTGCTTCTATCTGGGGTAAAAAAAGAAAGAAGGTCCTTAGATTGGTTTTTAGAGAGACTTTTTTTTTTTTTTTTAGGAAATTGCACAATCAAATAATTGCTTCGTTCAACGTGTTTAAGTATATGGCACATGAAAACAGTTACATTCATTTTCTGTAACTCGTTGAGCCCGATTGAAGCCTGTGGGGCCTTGTACTACTTACTGGCGTATTTTGACATCTGCAACATGTATTTGTTGTTCTTGCTGTAGTGTCAGTTGTGTGGGGGAATTGTGTGAAAGGAGGATACTTTATTTAAAGTTCTCTGTTTAGTTTGCAGTTTGTGAGCTTGTGTTCTTCGGTTAACCCGTTGTGTTAATTTACTCTTGGTGCTTCCTTTATTTATGTACTTACCTACTTGTGTCCGTGTTTGCTTTTTTTGTGCTTTTTGTGCTTCCTTCCTGTTCCTTTTCATCTCCTAATATTCTTTTCCCTGCTGCCCACTATAATATACCTTATCTCTGCAATGCATCTTGGACCAAAAAGGAAACAGAGTCAGATCAAGAGGAGGAGGTAATATAAATTATATCTTTTGTTTTGTCTTATTCAGGAGTAGCTTTAAACACATTTCTCACACAATGGGCCCTGCCTCACTACAATTTCAGAGTCCATTGAAAGAACTCCTTATGATATTTAGGGACGGTCTTGTGATTTTTCCAGGGATAGATCCCTTTCACTGCTCCAAGGGCCCTCAACTTTTATGTCTTTGTCCTCAGCGCCTGTCGTGACCACATGATCGCTACTATAAGCGACCATGTAGTTGTGATCCCGGAAATCTAGTGGCACTCTGGTGCCTGCTAAAGGGCTAATGATGATAATGTTTTGAAACTATTTCCGGTGGTCATTTTCCAATGTTTTTTCCTTTGACTTATTCTCTGTTTTTGACGCCCAAAGGTTAAAATCAAGCAGACACATTATTTTTGTTTTGACCTTTATTGAACAGTAGCTTTCCTTTTTTTTTTTACTTATTGAAATTTCAATAACAGACTGTACATGTTCTGCATCTCTTGAGCAAGTATTTAGTTTTTCTTTATGCCGATTAGATGAGGTCTGATTTTGTACATAGGGTACTAAAATAGTACATCTGTTTACATGCTGATGCCAACAACGCCATTTAAGAGTCACGCAATAATAAATAAATAAATAAATGTACAGTTTATACACTGAATTTAGACATGCTTCATAACCTCACACAACCTGATTAAGCACCCTTACACACATCAGCTGTTAAACAGGCATTTATTTTTATTTCAAAATGTTTAATTGCCCCAAAAATTAGCTAAAGTCACACTTTTCTAATGAGAATTTGTAGTTTCTCCAAGTCTTTTTAAAGGCAGTCCCTGAAATAGGACTTTTGGAGGAACAAGAGATGAGTTTAGTAGAGAACGCATTGACTTGTATGTGGAGAGATAACTGTGAGCACACCTGAAATACCTAGGAAATTAGCTAATTTGCATAGGTATCTCAGCTACCCACACAGATCTGTCCCCATGTTGTATAGATGATTGTTTTGGGAGGTATATAAGCGGTACATGATGACCTGCAAAAGATATTTGTAGCTTTTTGTGCCAGTGTTTGAAACAACAAATATTGCCTCTATTGGTCACCCCATAATGAGCATGACATAGATGATATTTTCTGTCAAAAAGTTTTTAAAAATCTTCTGTATTTTCACCTCCAAATCTTTCTGAATGAAGCTTTCAGTGTTGCCCAGTACGCAAACTTATTTGCGCATTTAAAAATAACAAATCAAGCCCTTGCTTTATAACTGAGATTATAAATGATGCAGTTATAAGAACCCCTACTCACAATTAATAGTGCATATTGTAAGTAAAACAAAATCTGAGATAATTTTGCTTTTAAAATTCAGTCTGTTTAACCATTTCTATTTGATGTCCCCAGGAAAAATCATGACCGCATTTTTTGTATTTCTGATCATTAAAATATCAAGAACTTTATAAGGAGTTTTCCCAGTCAAACGTGTATGAAATTCCTATTTAAAGGTTAATTTATAATTATTTGTGTATTCCGCATTTAAAAAGAGACGTCCTGCAAGTTACAATAGTGCAGCTAAATATTTAGCAAAATAATTTCCAGTGCTATAAATCCTTCAGTAGAGACAGTTCGGATTTCTGTAGCTAGTCCATAACATTAACCCAACATTGCTCTTTGTGTATTTAAAAATTCTTAATGTGCATTTTGTGTCCTGCATGTAATACTGTGCTGTAGGTGGGAAAAACAAATGTGTAAATTGTGTTGTATTGTCACTTCTATGTGTTTGTGATCTGTTCATGTTCCATGTTTCCTTGGGGAAAAAAGTGCAATCGGAAGTCATTTTTCTTGAATTTCAACTTGAACTGAGAGAAAATATCAACTTGGACGGGATGGGAACTTTTATTATTATTATTTCATTCTTTTCACAGCCCGAGAAAGTGGACCGACGTCAGAACTTCGTATCTCTTGCCTTGCGTAAGCGCTACAGCTATCTGACTGATCCTGGAATGAGTGAGTCCGATAACATCCTAACAATACTAATAGCTTTTAAAAGAAGTCTGCTTCCGATCAGTTAAATTAAGGATTTTAAAGAAAACAGCAGATTTTTTGATTATATGATTGAGTCCTGGAAATAAGAAACATAAGATTACTGTATGTGCATGGGATCTTTTAGGGCCATGTTTACTGAGCAATGCAAAGCTGTAAGGCCCCTTAGAGCCCTTTTGAATGAATGGGTCATACTGTAAGTTGCCTTGCATCTTAGCACACCATTAAATATGGCCTTAAATGTGTTAAAAATGGGGCATCAATGAAAATGAAAGTCTGTTTAAAGTGTTTTTCCTGAAATGTGTTTATTTTTAATACAATGTATCATTTCAGTGGGTGCGGCTTTTCAAAAATCCCAAATAAAATGTAGCCTTTTATATACTTTAGGGCAGGGGAGCGCAAACTTTTTGAGCTGCGCGCCCCCTGCCTGCTCCCCCAGGTACTCTTCCCCCCCTTACTTTTTGACTGGGGGTGACATCACATGACCCCTTTGCCATGTCGACGGACGTCAAAAGACGCTGCGGTGTCATGTAATGTCACATGGCCCTGCGGTGTCATTGGATTCCACGTTGTCATGGCGACGCGGCACACCAATCTACTCTATCCCGGTAAGTAGGTTACAGAGGCCTCACGCGATCCCCCGGCATTTCATTTAAATGCCTTGGGGAAGAGCGCGGTGCCTCTGCAACCTCCCGAGCCCCCCCAAAAAAAATCCAGCACCCCCCAGTTTGCGCACCGCTGCTTTAGGGGATTTGTATCGGAATGGTGCAATTTGCTCTAAATCCTGGAGCAAATATTTTAATTTACACCAGCATGTATAAAGCTTGGTAATCCTGCCCCCCGTATTTGGCGCCGATCTCTTTGGAGCAGAGATTAACGCCACTTAAAGCAGCAACGGGTTTCATTTTTTATTATTACTATAGGATTGAAGCAAGGAGTCTCCGGAGCTGAGCGGTGTTAAGTTTGGCTCCGGGGACCCCCTGCTTTCAGAGGTACATACCTCCCTAGGGGCGCCGGTATCTCTTCAGTTTAAATGTCCCAGTCAATAGGAAGCCGCAGCGGGTGACATCACCAATTCCTATTGGCCCGCGTGACGGAGGACATTTAAACACTGCAATTATGTTGGGCACATCGTTTCTCTGACTGCAGAGATATTGCCCCCCGCAGAGGTAAGTGTCTCAGGAAGCAGGGGGTCTCCGAAGCAAAAATGAACACAGTTCAGCTCCGAAGTCCCCCTGCTGCAATCCTGCAATAACAAATGGAAAAGTGAAAGACATATTGCTGCTTTAAACTTGACACATTTATTTGATGCAAAGGTAGAGAAAATCTGAACAAATTATACAGTAGGTGCAAGAAATAATTACAATATTGCTGGGACTCTCCCCTCCCCTCCCTATGCCTACTCCCCAAAATACTCACAGGGCAATTGGAGTGACATCACAGGGGAAAATAGTTGCAGAAAACCTCATGACAAATGTAGGTTTAATGCTGGAAATTAGGTTAAGAAGAAGCGTACTTTGTAGGCGATGATGGATTTTAATGGACCGACACATCACTCGTACAAGGTTTCCTTGTGCATACGTTGGAGACTGCAGAGGTCTCCAGATCAGACGTGACCTTTAAACAGCAGATTTGAGGCATTAATACATGGCACATGGGGTTCATTACAGCATGAGGTGCGATAAGGTGTTCAGGAGATTAGCATAGTGTAGGGGCTGATCTTCTGAACATGTTCATTCACAGATGAACCGTTTGTGCCCTAAATAGTCTACCTCCCTGTAATAGTACTGCAAAAAAAAGGGGGGGAACAGGCAACATACAAAATTCAAGTCAGAAAAAAAATATATATAGTTTATTAATCAAAGTTTTAAAATACCTTATATATAAAGAATAATATACACAATATAAAGAAAACCTATGCACAAAAACAGACAATGCAAAAGGCAAGAAACAAAAAATAAAAACTCTCAGAAAATTTTGAGAAAGACCCCAAAACAATTAAAGCAGTGCCCCCAACGCCACAGTGCCCGCAATGTCCTGCTTTGACCAGTCCATGCGGAACATTGCTATGTGAATATACCACACACCAGATGGTATTGATTGGACTATTTTTGGATCCCGTTATTTCACTTGCTGTTTGTTGAAAATGTGTTCTCTATTTTTTGCCATGTGCATATTTTTCTGATATTTTTTTATCTGGATTTCTTCTTTATATTCTGTATATTCTTTTATACTGTATCTGAACAATTTTTTTTTTTTTACCTTTTTGTTTAATAACATTTATGGGTTTTTTTTCTGACTTGAATTTTGTTAGTACCTCTTTTCTAAGGTACTAACACCCTTTTGTCAGGAAAATATGAAAAAGGAAAGAAAAAAGATATAACTACTTACCCAACTGCTTTGGTGAAGATTGTGTAAATGCTCCAAAACATGTAGTTACTATGGAGACAGGTCAGCCAACTCCCGTCCTCAAGAGCTACCAACTGGTAAGGTTTTCAGGATATCCCTGCTTCAGCACAGGTGGCTTAATCAGTAACTCAGTCATTGACTGAGCCACCTGTGCTGAAGCAGGGATAGCCTAAAAACCTGAGGTCTTGGTACCTCTTGAGGACTGGAGTTGGCTGCCCCAGCTAACAAGACATTAAGTATCTTTGGTCTTGGAAGACACAGCCCCTACCAAGCCCACACATACATCCACACATTCTTCTGTCACATTCTGTTACAGCAGCATCCATCTCTACAAGGGGCTTCCACATTCCAAAACATTAACTCCTTCTTTGCCAAGAAGTTAAACACACACAAAAAAATCCAGATGGCCAATACAACAAAGTGGTCCTTCTCAGAGAACCAATACAGTTAAAGGCAGGTAGGGAGTGGGGACTGGCTGCTAAAGCACTTGCTAAACGCTCACTGACCTTACATAAAAGAAAGTAGCCAGAGGAAATCAAACCCTTTCCAAGTCTAACTTTACAAAATAAGTAACAAAATACGTAAATGTGTCATATTTTGGCATCCATTACTAAGATGGGTCCCCTTCAACATGCCACGGGAATGAGTTCACTTTGGTCCTAGGACGTGTTGCACCTTTTTAAGGAGCTTCGTTCACCTGGACAAGTTCCAACTCTGTGGGTGCTTTTTAGGATCCTGGATCCACATGCCACATTTCATGTGTTGCGTAATGAACGACCCTTTAAATATCTACTAATGCAGGACAGCTTATATCTGTTAGCGAGGCATCAAATTTAGTACCGATCAAAAACTCACATTCTTTACAACTCCTTGACGCTTCCTGTTGATGAATGTTTGGAAAGAAGATCTTTGATTTGCAGATTAGGAGTCGCACATAAAATGTCACCGACAAATTAAAAAAAAAGACTAGTGTCAATCTGTGTGTAACTCTGGAAATGTTCGTGGGAATATTATCAAGTGTCGCAAAGAAGAGCATTGCTCCAAAACAGGTGCAAATTGCATCATTTTTACTCCAATTGTTCTCCAACTGTCAGTGAGCAATTTGGGAAGTTGTTAAGAGTTAGAAGAGGAGAGAGTTGGCAAATATTACAATATGTAGTATCAAAATATGCACCTACAGTATACCTGGTGCAGTCTTCCGGTCGCTTTGCAGATAAATCCACCGGGGCTGAGTTGGCCTTTTAAATATGCTGTCAATGCAACTGACACAGCTAACAAAAATTACACCATCTTCATACAAATGACTCAACATTCTTTAATACTCTGACTCCCTTTGTCTACGTTTTACTTTGCACTTTACGTATATGGGCATTGAAGACAATTATTTGATTATACAAGTGGTCCTCGCTATCTGACGGTCCGTTATCTGTTGCATGGATTGTCCGACGCCAGATAATACATTCCGCTGAGTGCATTATCCGATGTCGGAGCGGCTTAACATTGGATTCACAATCCGACGGTCTGCTATCCGCCGGAGGTTTGCGCGGCGGATCCCGGCAGATAACCGAGGATCGCCTGTATCGTAAAAATGATTAACACTTCTTTTAAAATAAAATATGAATGTGTACAGTAAACCGGGATTTTCCCAATGCAGTCCTAAATGATGCACAAATGGCCAGTTTTTAGGACAAACCTGATAACAAAAAAGAAAAATTGAACACGTGAAGGGGTGTGTAAAATCCTGGCCAATTGCATTGCCCTGAAGACTGGCATTGGGAAACACTGGTGTAAAAGTTAAAAAATGCATTTTAAAGAATACTATTTTATGATCCATTTGCTTGTTTCTACATGACATTTCATGCACGCTTAAATTATTAACTTTTTAGTTAACCTTGCTTGACCATGTTATCATAAACACACATTCCATCTGTCATCTCCAACACCAGCAGATGCTTTTTAATCCATTTCATTCCATGTTTTTCTTTTGGTTTTATCGTACATGTGAGAAAATGACGGCATGAAAAAATGCAAGAAAAAAAATCCCCCCATTATTTGGATATTTAGAAAAGTTCCTGCTCTTATTGGCTTTGTGATTGTGCAGCATATCTATGAATTCTGCATGGAAGATACATTTCTGAACGTACCCCAGTTTCTTCACAGATTGCACTTTACTTGCCTGTCACATAAATATATTTGGAATTCTGCATGAAATAGTTCTGAATCATTTAAAAATAAACTTAAAAAAAAAAATCATGTTAACACGTTATATTGTTTTAAATTGACAATAGTGTGTGTTTCTAAAATGGTACAACCAGAGAAAGAACAAGACAATACTAATTTGTACACTAACAACACACAAAAACATACTGTATTTTGCAGGGCAACACAGCTTGTATTATTATAATTCAGCACATCAGAAAGTCAATAGGAAGTATGACTAGCTATACAATTGTGTTTTTTTTATACCCCATTTATTTACTTTTTTGGATGTTTTCTTTTCTGTCTTTCATTGTTTATGGATTTGGTTGCTGTTGGGCTTTTTGTCCATTTTATGTTGCCTGTGTCCTTGGCTCATTCTCTTATGGAGATCATTTCCTTTTTTTTTATCCCTATATCATCTTCATTCAGACCCATAAAAACAGTTGTACTTGCTTTTGAAATGATACAATCTTTACTGACCAATTTTTTTTTCTCTGGTCTCTCTGTTTTTTCAACCGTTTTCTTTAATTTTGCATTTAATTTTAATTTACTCATGCAAGAACCAGTTGATCGGAGCGCAGGAGCAACAAGACCTCTACCTGCTACTTATTCATACAAGCCAGGATTTACAACAAGACCATACCAGTCATGGACAACTGCTCCAATTACAGTGCCTGGACAAACCAAATCTGGCTTTACCTCTCTGTCAAGCTCTTCGTCTAATACTCCATCAGCATCCCCATTAAAATCAATTTGGTCTGTTTCTTCTGCTTCTCCAATAAAATCCACACTAGGAGCTTCTACAACATCTTCAGTTAAATCTGTTAGTGATGTAGCATCTCCGATTAGATCATTTCGGACAATATCTTCACCAATAAAAACTGTTGTGACACAGCCTCCGTATACTATCCAAGGCTCTTCTGGTTCACCAATCAGAATTTCTGCAATAGGTGAAGCTACTGCTTTCAAAGGGCTGTCGTCAACAGCAACTTTCCCCTCTAGAACTTCTCCATTGACCACTGCTGGTTCTCTTTTAGAAAGATCATCAATTACAATGACACCTCCAGCCTCCCCTAAATCAAATATTACTGTGTATTCTTCAAGCTTGCCATTTAAATCGATCATTACATCTGGAGGGCCACTTTTATCTTCACCTCTAAAAACAGTGGTATCATCTGCTGTTTCTTCCTCTAAAGTCATTATGGCATCTGGTCTCTCTTCACCTGTAAAACTTGGAAATGGGCCCAGTGAAGTTGGCTTGGTTAATGGGTCTGTTTCACCTCTAAAATACCCACTCTTTGCAAATTATATTAATGGATCAGCTGTGAATTTTCAAGACAACATTTCTGCAGTTACAAAATCCACAACTTCCTGTGTTAATGCAACCATTGATGCAACTGAGAAAAATTGTGCTGCCACCACTACTCAAATGCCATATTCACCTCTCAGGTCTTTCCCGTCAACCGCTTCCGCTTTTCAGACAATACGAGCTCCTGCTGCTGGCGCAATATACACATCCTTTAGGTCTCCGCTATCCTCTACTACCTCATCTGTAACTTCATCAACAATAACCGTGCCTGTCTATTCTGTAGTAAATGTCTTGTCAGAGCCTACCTTAAAAAAACTCACAGCGTCTGCTTCAAAATCAGCTGCTGCACTCTTATCACCATCGAAAATGTTATCAGAGACATCTATTCAGCCTCAATTTAGTCGAAATTCCACCCCGATTAAAAACTCCTTATTTCTGGCACCAACTGCTTTAAAGTTATCTACTACATCTTCCTTATCTTCAAGTCAGGAGATACTCAAAGATGTTGCAGACATGAAAGAGGACTTAATAAGGATGACAGCAATTCTACAGACGGATACATCTGAAGACAAATCATTCCGCCCTGCGTTGACAAAAGAAGTTAAAATAGATGACGAAGAACCATTTAAAATTGTTGAAAAGGTGAAAGAGGACTTGGTAAAAGTTAGTGAAATTTTAACAAAAGATGTGTTCTTGGAAAATAAGGCATCACCATGTGATTCAGGGGATTCAGAGGAAGATGATTGGGTAGAATTCAAGCATGAAGAACTTGAAGAAGCAAGACAGTGTGCCAGCACAGGCCTTGGAACATACACACCAGGAAATGGACAGATAAAAACTAGAACTATGTCCGAAAAAGACTATAACTTGACAAAGGTAATTGATTATTTGACTAATGACATTGGTGGCAATACATTTTCAAACTTGAAGTACAAATATGACGATGGGAAAAAAGAAGGAGAGGAAAGACAAAAAAGAGTTTTGAAACCCGCAATAGCTCTGCAGGAACATAAACTTAAAATGCCTCCATCTTCAATGAGGTCCTCTGCATCAGAAAAAGAATTGTGTAAATTGTCTGATTCCATCTTTGGAGCAGATATGATTTTGGAGTCTCCAGATGATTTTTCTCAGCACGAGCAAGACAAGAGTCCTTTGTCTGATAGTGGATTTGAAACGAGAAGTGAAAAAACTCCATCAGCACCACAAAGTGCTGAAAGCACAGGTCCAAAACCACTTTTTCATGATGTACCCATCCCACCTGTCATAACAGAAACAAGAACAGAAGTTGTCCATGTTATCAGGAGCTATGAACCTTCAACAGGAGACCTTCCAGAATCTGAAAAAGAGGAAACTTCTTCCTCAAAACCAGATCCGGTCTTCATGGAGTTGGAACAAAAGCCTATTGGATCAATGACAGTTAAAAGTAAAGCATTCCAAATAAAAGCTGGAATTGATGATGAAGACCACAAAGGCATTTTGGGCAAAGGTGTACGAGTCAAAGAAGAAACTCATATTACAACTACAACCAGAATGGTTTATCATACACCTCCATGTGCTGAAAATAAGTCACAAGGAATGGAGGAAACAATGTCTGTTCATGACATAATGAAAGCTTTCCAATCAGGACGGGACCCTTCTAAAGAGCTAGCAGGTCTGTTTGAACACAAATCTTCAGTAGCATCAGATGTTCAAAAGTGCACAGAAACCTCACAGAAACATGCTGAAAGGGACACCAAAATGAAACCAAAATTGGAGCGTATAATAGAGGTGCATATTGAAAAAGGTAACCAAGCTGAGCCTACAGAAGTTATTATTAGAGAAACAAAAAAGCATCCAGAAAAGGAAATGTATGTTTATCAGAGGGACTTAACTCAGGGAGATTTTAAGATGAAAGATGTTATGATAGAAAGAAATGACATTTTCCTTTGTTCAGATGAACAAGGGCAGGGAGAAGAGGAGGAGCTTACAGCTGAAGAGTCTCTTCCATCTTACCTAGAATCTTCAAGAGTGAACACTCCAGTATCTCAGGAAGAAGACAGCCGCCCAAGTTCTGCTCAACTCATATCTGATGACTCATACAAAACACTAAAGTTACTGAGTCAACACTCAATAGAGTACCATGACGATGAGCTATCAGAACTAAGAGGGGAGTCTTACAGGTTTGCTGAAAAAATGCTCCTTTCTGAAAAACTAGATGTGTCTCATTCTGATACAGAGGAGTCTGTAACTGATCATACTCTTCTCCTTGATTCAGACTTTCAGCGACTTGATAAACAATTCAGAGAAAAAGTAATCACTTCCCCTAAAAGAGAAATTCTTTCAAAAATATATAAAGATGTATCTGAAAATGGTATAGGTAAAATATCTAAAGATGACTCTTTTGATAAAATGACAGTGTTGCACTATGCTGGAGATTCTAAAAGCCCCAAGCATGCAATGTGGATGCGCTTTACTGAGGATAGATTAGACCGAGGTAGAGAAAAGTTACTATATGAAGACAGGGTGGACAGGACTGTTAAAGAGGCCGAAGAAAAGCTAACTGAAGTATCACAGTTTTTTCGTGACAAAACGGAAAAGCTAAATGATGAACTACAGTCGCCAGAAAAAAAGCCGCTGAAAAAGAATGGTAATGAAATGCGCTCACGTCACAGTTCTACCAACAGTAGCCCTGAAAAAATCTTGGTTACAGATTTGAGAACGTGTAGCGAAGACTGGACTGAAATGCCATTTGGGCATGATGGAAAGTGTTTCACCATAGTCGATGAAAGAAAGGCAACAAGTTTACCGTGCAGTCCTGAAAAAAGGATGCCTGAGCACAAATCAGAAGAGGCTAAATATTCCTTACAGCAATCAAGCTCACAATCTGGTTTCCAACTAAAGCAATCAAAACTCAACTCCATTAAACTAAAGTTTGAACAAAGTATAAATTTGAAAAATAAAGACCATGCTCAAGAAGAAAAAAAACACGAGAGCCCGTCTAGAATTCCAGTGAAGAAACTGCCGGACAGCAAACTGCCATTTTTTCAATTTCACACAAGAGAAAAACAACAAAAAGCAACAGATGAAACAAATGGAGAAATGCCCTTTTTAAAGGAGTCTTCTTCTAGCACAGTTACTGAAGGATGTTCCAAATTCAAAAAAAGCAATGGGGGGTTTGTAGAGCAGAAAATAGAGAAGTCAAGTATAGTACTAGAAGACCATTCCTCTGAGCAGCCAACTAATACAGTGACTGGTAATATAGGAACTTCAGCACCTTCATTGTCCTTAGACAAAAAGATCTATAGAACATGGGAGACATCTGGTATTTCTAATCACAAGTCACAAAAAGATCTTACACATGTATTTATACAGGATAAGGAAACTGAAAATATTGTCTCTCATGTTCTGATCCATGAAGCTGATAAACAGCAAAATATGTCCAAAAATGGATCATGTTCAAGAGAAATAAAAGAAAGCTTTGTGAAATCGCCTTCAAAAAAAGTTTTATACACAGAACTTGGTCGCAAGGATGGAGGATGCACCAGTGAAGAAAAAAACAGTCCCAAAAAGGAAGGGATAAACATATCACACATTCCCATCAGAGTTACTGATGATAGAAGAGCATGTAATATTCCTGATGGTTCCAAGGAGATGTCAAAGGTTATAAAATCTGAACTGACAAAAGGAATGACATCAACATTGATTAAACCTGAAATGCTACATTCTACTTTTGTGGCGGACGAAAGCAATAGGCGTTCCGACATGAAAATGCATAAGACACAAGGTTACCTGGGACTGACTCCTTCTAATGTTGATGCAGAGATATCCCCTATTAAGTCCCCTGATTCTTTAGAGTTCAGCCCTGTTAGAGAATCTGCAACTGAGACACGTGATCACATCCCAATTGACGACTTGGACAAAAGTTATTCAATATCAAATACAAAAGTGTTGAAAGAGATGAAAACTTTACCTGTGTATGTCAGTACTGTCCAAGTAGGAAAGCAATATGAAAAAGAAGTCCAACAGGGAGGTGTTAAGAAAAATGTTAGTCAGGAAAGTAGAACAGTACAAGAAACCAGAGGTACACTTTTGACTGTTAAACCACAAAAACAGCCACCTTCTCCCCAAGGCAGCCCTGAAGATGACACACTGGAGCAAGTATCATTTATAGATAGCTCGGGGAAAAGCCCTTTAACTCCAGAAACGCCTAGTTCAGAGGAAGTGAGCTATGAGTTTAATTCTAAAACCCCTGACTCTTTAATAGCATATATACCAGGAAAGCCAAGTCCAATTCCTGAAGTATCTGAGGAATCGGAAGAGGAAGAAGTAGCCAAATCACCTTCTATTAAACAGAGCATTGCAGAAACGCAACATACTGGTATGACACTACCAATTAATATTAGCAAGGACTCTAACAAAAGAATGAAAGACAATAGAGTAGCTTATATTGAGTTCCCACCTCCACCACCTTTAGATGCAGAACAAACTGACTCTAGTAAAAGGCCTCATGAACATTCCACAGACAGTGAAATGGAAATGACCGAAGTAAATCTGCAAGATGAACATGATACATATCTTTCAGCTGAGCCTGTTATAAGAGTACAGCCACCTTCTCCTGTCCCCCCTGAATTAGAAAGCAGTGATTCAAGTGATGATGAATCGGTTTTCCAACCCGTGGCAATTAAAAAGTATACATTTAAACTAAAAGATGAAGTAAAAGAATGTTTGAAATCTAATGCCTTAGGAATATCTTGTACTCCAAACCAATCCCATGATTATGACTTGGGTTTGACTTCACCACCAAATGATCTAGAACAAAATGGCAACAATGACCAATCTATTACAGAGTGCTCCATAGCAACCACTGCAGAATTCTCACATGATACCGATGCAACCGAAGTTGATTCTCTTGATGGCTATGATTTACAGGATGAAGATGATGGATTAACTGAAAGTGATTCTAAACTTGCATCTATTCAAGAAGTCGAAATGAGGAAGGAGTCCTGGACTAAAGAAGGTGTTTTGAAACACAGTGATCGTAGTTTTAGCCAAAGTAAACTTGAAGTTATTGAAGAAGAGGAAAAAGTAGGAACCGAGGAGTATAAACCATGTAGAAAAGTCTCTGATACTGAAAAGAAAAATGATCAAAGTGATAAAAAGTCAGGAGCACAATTTTTTACTTTGGAAGGGAGACATCCTGATAGAACAGTGTTTCCTGATACTTATTTCAGTTACAAAGTAGATGAAGAATTTGCAACACCTTTTAAAACCGTGGCGACAAAAGGGCTAGACTTCGATCCCTGGTCCAGTAAACCCGGAGATGATGATGTATTTGAAACTAAATCCAAGGATGAAGAGCCGAAGCCTTTTGGCCTGGCAGTGGAGGATAGATCTCAAGCAACCACACCAGACACAACTCCAGCCAGAACCCCTACAGATGAAAGTACTCCAACTAGTGAGCCCAACCCCTTCCCATTTCATGAAGGGAAGATGTTTGAGATGACTCGCAGTGGTGCTATTGACATGAGCAAGAGGGATTTTGTTGAAGAAAGACTCCAATTTTTTCAGATTGGTGAGCATAATTCTGAAGGGAAGTCAGGGGAGAAGGGTGACGGGGACAAAATTACTGCCATCACACTTCCACAGTCAGGGGACATCTTGGTAGAACCCATCCTAGAGAAACAAGTAGAGACAACTGCAGCTGAACACACTCCCATCATCCAGGCCAGTGGAGATTGTCTTGAAGGAAAAAATGGTAATCATTCATTGGAAATGTCATCATCAACTATTACCACTTCTAAAGTTGATCCTAAATTACGCACACCTATAAAGATGGGTATATCTGCCTCAACAATGACTACAAAGAAAGATGGCCCTGGAGAAGTGGCAGACAAAGTAGAGGCTGTGTCAGGTTCTCAGAATTTAGATAATGAGACCAAAACAGTGATTACTAATGTATCCACTAGCGATAAAATCATTTGTCAGATAGAAATGCATGCTTTCCAGGCAGAAAATTATAACAATAATAACAATCTTGATTCTTTGGCTCTAAATGTAAACAATAATGCAATTAATTTAGTTCTTAGTAAACAGTCTGAAACCAAGTCTGTAGAGAAGGTTAACAAAATTAAATGTAATGTAGTAAAGGATTTAGAAACATCTAATGAACATTTTGATACGGATGAGCAAAAAAACCAGAGAGGAGAGCAAAAACCAACACATTCACTAGGGAATAGGCCAAGATCTAAACTTCCTATTAAGGCTATGCCAGCAAAACAAGTTCCTTCCCAGGGCAATAATGCAAACACTGCCATTGATAAAAATAAACTGCCTAGTAAGAGTGACAAAGAAAAAAAACAGGAATATATCTCGAATGCAGAAGTAAAATCCAAAATCCCAATAAAAAACATGAATAGAGGGAATCCTCCCGTACAGAAAAAGCTTACCCCAAAACAAAAGCAGACACAGGTAGGGAAAGAGGCGGTCAAACAGGCTGCTTCAAAATTACCAGTAAAGGTAAGATCTCCATCTAATGCCAGTTCAACAGTGAAAGTTAAGAAACAGGAGTTCAGTGAGGTTTGTAAACATTCTATTGAATATTTTAAGGGAATTAGTGGTGAGACATTAAAGCTTGTGGATCGTCTTTCTGATGAAGAGAAAAAGGTTCAGCCTGAGATCTCTGATGATGAAGACAGTACATCCAGAAATACATCATTATCTGAAGCCACTCAAGTGTCCCAGCCTTCAGTTACATCGAGGTCTGCTAAAGACATGAAAGCAGACGCAACATCTTTAAAATCAAAGATTGAAAAGGCCGACAGTGAGAGACGGAGCAGTAGAAGGACTGGTGAGAATAAAGGCAGTCAGGTTTCTGGAGCTGCAATAGCTCACATCGTGGAAATCCAGTCTAGTTTGTAAACCTTTCGACTTGTTGACCTTAGTGCATGAGCTGTTGTGATTTTGCTTGTGGAGTGACCTTTGTTAGTTTCCATTCTTTCATTGTCATCTGTGCCTGTTGTCTTACAACACTTGTTCTTTATTTGATTGCAATTTTACACTGTAGACAGCTAGAGAAGTATACTGAAGATTTTCCTGTGGAGGAAATACTCTGCACCCATAATCTTCTACACAAATAAACCTATACATCAAGTAACACCACATACAGTTTTAACAATGACTTGTAAATGTTTCTAAAAACAATCAGCATGTTTAGTGGGGTCCCTATATATTTACACTTCCCCTTCACACATGTAGAAAAGAACAAGCTGTGGTATACAACTTTATTTTTTGTAGTCCACTACAACACACTCATTTTTGTGTAGAATAGGAGCACTACACAGATTTAAAAAAAAAATACATTTTATGCTGGAACTAAACGTATTTTTTAATTATACATTTGTAAATTGCAGGTCCCCAGAGCCCATGTGAACGAACCGATATAAGAATGGCAATAGTTGCCGATCATTTGGGACTTAGTTGGACAGGTAAGAATGGCGCTGTTTGTAATGTCGCAGTTACTGTACGTTTGATGGACTGATACAAGTGGGTTACAAGCATTTGCAAATTTGAATATATCATAAAGCCTCTTCTTCAAAGTAAAAATGGTGCAATGTAAAGTGATTATGAACATGACTTCACACTTAAAACTATTGGAACCTCTTTCATGGTCAAACACTAGTACAGATACCATTACTGTTGGAAAAGACCCCCTTTATGTACTAGAGCGCTGGACAACAAAAAACGAACTGTGTTTTGCCTATTTCCAGTTACAGTATGTTTTCTCTAAGACTGTATATTTATAGTACTGCACTAAAAGCTAGAATCTTGATTTAGTTGTATGGGTGTCTTATGTATATTACACACACACAACACACACACACCACACACAACACACCACACACACAACACACACACACACACACACACACACACACACACACACACTGTGTATGGAGAGGGAGGAGCAGAGGGATGGATAGCTATCACCCAGGTAGGAACTTGGATAGAGGACACCGCACACTGTGCATCTTGAAGTAAATAACTTGTTGTCCAGAAATGATACCAACGTTTTGGTCCCGACCTTCATCAGAGTTGTGTACAATAGGTAAAAAGAAAAACTTATTTATAGATACACAAATACTAAAGTGATCCAAAAATCCTGCGGAACCCGGGCCCGAGTGGTGCTCCTGGTGGCCTTGCAAACATTCCCCAGTGTAAACAAAGCAGCCACCCCCTCTCCCCTGGCATAGTGAAAAGCGAAAATGAATAAAAACAGAATCCATAGTATCTAGAAAAAAATGTTTCTCTGAGCAAGTTTGACCTAAGAAAAATGGCAAAAGTAATTGTTGTATGAGAAGTTAAATTCTAATTGAAGCTGTTACTAAAGTGTTTTTCCACTGGGGGTTCCTACGAACCCTTGGTTTCTGTGGGAATCCCTAAAGAATTCCCTGCAATTTTCAGGTAATTTGAAAATTGTGCCAAATACAGAAGTTTTTACAATGCATCTGATCTCAGACGCGCTATTAGAGAGGGTTGGGGTTCCTTACAGTGCATCTGATCTCAGACACGCTATTAGAGAGGGGTGGGGTTCCTTACAATGCATCTGATCTCAGACGCGCTATTAGAGAGGGTTGGGGTTCCTTACAATGCATCTGATCTCAGACGCGCTATTAGAGAGGGTTGGGGTTCCTTACAATGCATCTGATCACAGACATGCTATTAGAGAGGGTTGGGGTTCCTTACATTGCATCGAATCTCAAACGTGCTATTAGAGAGGGTTGGGGTTCCTTACAATGCATCTGATCTCAGACGCGCTATTAGAGAGTGTTGAGGTTCCTTACAATGCACTCTGATCTCAGGGTGCTATTAGAGAGGGTTTGAGGTTCCTTACAATGCATCGAATCGAGACGATGCTTATTAGAGAAGGTGGGCTTCCGCGAGAATTTCACAATATACAGTAATTATAGGTTTCCTTAACTAAGGAAAGGTTGAATACCACTGTGCTAAGCTCTAGTTACAAACACATGAGACAGTAAGTTGTTTATAGAATGGTATAGCAGTGACTACTAATAGAGCAACATATAAAAGGTTCCTGCCTGCATGATGTATATATATTGTTATTCTATATGATACACGCACAAAGCTAATCACGCTATACATGTGTTAGGATTGCCAACTTTTGGTTTTTTTCAATATATATATATATGCTCATTTGCATGTCATTTCCCTTGCTGCAGTGGAAGTGCTGTGTGCTGGTGTTAAAATGGTGAAAGGTGGGGTTGCAGACCTGCCTAAGACATGCAGATGAGGCATACAGTTGTATTTACATTTGCATATTTGCTTTGCTGTGGAGGTTTTTGTCACTTTTTTTACTCACCATAACTTAAACTCAGTATGGTAAACCCCATCCTTTAGCTTCTTTGCATAGCCAGTTAATCAAACCACACATGATGAGACCCATTAAGGTCGAAACAGTGTCTGTGGGTGGGTTTTCAGGCTATGCGACCTTTACCCTGGTTATGCTCAAAGCTGTGACCATGCAGCAAGCTAAGCCTATAGGGAAACCATGTTAAAAATGGTTTTGAAGCAAAAAGGTGGCAGTGTGTGTTCTCATTTGCCATGTAATTTCCCAGAATCCTGCTCGCAGTGGAAGGCTGTGTGCTGGGTGTAATGGGTGAAAGGCGGGGTTGCAGACCTGCCTAAGACATGCAGATAAGGCATACAGTTGTATTTACATATATAATATATATATTATATATATATTATATATATATATGATATATAGTGTGAGACAATCACCCACAAATCTACTCGCCCAACCAAAAAATCTACTGCCAACTAGGCCCGCCCCCTAGTTACCCAACCACCCCTCGTCCTGCCCCCACCACCCTAAGTCCCGCCCCAACCCCGCTTTAAAATAAAATATAAAATAAAATACATTTAATAAATTCCTAGTCAGAACATTCGTTTTGAACAATGTATTTATTGTTAATTAAACTACAATAGTACCTTGTTGGCTGTGTGTGTGTGTGTGTGTGTGTCGTGTGGTGTGTGTGTGTGTGTGTGTGTGTGTTGTGTGTGTGTGTGGTGTGTGTGGGTGTGTGTGTGTGTGTGTGTGTGTGTGGTGTGTGTGTGTAAGTAAATGTTTGGATCTAGAAATAAAGCCAGATGTGAGTGACTAGTTTCCTGAACCCTTAACCAGTGTCTGGATGTCCCCGATTCCACATATCTTAAAGCAGCAATCCACCTGGGATCCATCTGATCCGCAGTCCCTCAATGTCCAGGTACCGCATTCCCAAATGTTATACATTGGAGGGGGGTGTTCCCTACCTGTCTTCTGGGTTAGCGGGGGTTCCGATTCTTCATGTGAAGCTGAGTCCGAATGCTGGAAGAAAGAAAGGTATAAATATGGCGGTGTAGTATGGGCAGTTAAGATATACAGGGTAAATAAGATATCCAGATCGAGAGTGAGACAGAGAGAGTGTGAGACAGACTAGAGCGAGTGTGAGACAGAGAGAGTGTAGACAGAGAGAGAGTGAGACAGGAGAGGGTGGTGGAGACAGAGAGATGTGTGGGGTGAGAGACAGAGAGAGTGTGGGTGAGAGACAGAGAGAGTGTGGGTGAGAGACAGAGAGAGTGGGTGAGAGACAGAGACAGGGCGGGGGGAGAGGCAAGGCGGGGGGAGAGACAGGGAGGGGGGGAGAGACAGGGAGGGGAGAGAGACAGGGAGGAGATAAGGGGGGACTGACTGATGGGGGGGAACTGGGTGTGGGAGATGGTGATCTGATGGGGGACTTTGACTGATAGGGTGGGGGGGTGACTGATTGGGGGGGTAACTTGGGTGTCCTACACACACACATATACACAACAACACACACACACACTCCCAACCATATACACAACACACACAAACACCAAACACACACAGCCCCCAGATACAACAACACTCCCCCAGAGAAACACACACAACGAACCCAGGACACACCAGAATCGTCATGGAACACACGCACCCCAAGACACAACTAACACTCCCCCAAACACACCATACAACTCCAGACACACCACCACAGAACACACACACGGCCCAAGACACACACACCAGAGTAAAAAGCCCGCAGAAAAGCCACAAGACACAGACCCCCATAAAAAACACAACTCCCCCATTAACACACACACCACATCCCAATACACACAACACACACCCAACACACTCCCCACAGAAAAACACAAACACAACTCCATAGGAAAACACGAAAGACGCCCCAAAGACAACAATAGAAAACACACAACTACGACCCCAGCACACAACACAACACACACACACGCCCCCAGAGATCACAATATACAAACGCCAGAACTACAGCGAAACACAAACACCCCAAACACACACACACACACACAATTACACAACACACATACACACAAACAACACAACACACGCCGAGAACACACAAACACAAACACACACGCCCAGAGACACACACAACACACATCCCCCCAAACACACCACAAAATACCCCCAGACTACGACACACACACACAATCCCACCATAACACACACACTCCCCCGTAGTACACACACACGCAACAGCACACGCTCCAATAGAAACACACACACACACACACCCCCCATACTACACACACTACACAATATCACACACAACACACACAACACTCCCCCCACCACACACACACACACACACACACACACACACTCCCAATATATACACACACACACACACACACACACACACACACACCCACACACTCTCTCACTCTTCACACACGCGGGGTCGGAAGAGAGGAAGGGCCGCGACCAGCACCACCACCCCGCTCCCTCCCGCTCCAATCTCCCGGCCCCGCGGGCTGACATGGGGATCGGGGTGAAGCGGGTACCTGAGGGGACTTCCCCGCTCCAATCTCCCGGCCCCGCGGGCTGACACGGGGGATCGGGTGTGAAGCGGGGAATGAGGGGGACATCCCCGCTCCAATCTCCCGGCCCCTGGGGTGAACGTGGATCGGGGTTGAAGCGGCGGGACTGAGGGGACATCCCCACTCCAATCTCCCGGCCCGCGGGGGCTGACAAGGGGGGGAAGCAGGGGGACAGGAAAAACCCGATACCCCTCCGCTACCACAACTCCATAAACTTCGGGCAGAGGGGAGCGCCGGGGACAGGGGGAAGGCACGATAATACTTACTGTGTCCTCCATGGGAAAGAAGAATGGCGCTCGTTGGGGGCGGGTCATATAGAGCCGGGCTGAGGCACAAACAGCCTGGGCAGCGGCTGGCCAGATAGCTGTGCAGGTTAGGGGGATTTTTTTGTTTTTTTTCAGCGCGAGCAAAAAAAATTTACGAGCGCGATGCAGGAACATTTAAAAAAAACCAACACGTGTGTTTGTTGGGCCAATATTTACTCGGCCGGAGGTGAAATCACCTGCCTACGGGGCATGTAAAATGTATAAGGTTGTCGAACATGTATACTATATAATATATATAACAAACAAAGAATAGGACTGCCGATCTCCGGTGACAAACAGCGACTAATTACCAAATGATTGCTATTAAATGGATATAAAGCAGGGAATGGCCAAAAGTGATGCAACACCACCCACCAGTTATGGATGATTGACTCGACCTATTAAAAAAGTGCAATTATGTTATAAATAAACATGCTGAAGGCCAATGTTTTAAAAGCTCTTGATGTAAACACAACATATATGCCAGTGAAACAATCAAATATAATAAACTGGCAGTGTGTGGTAGTTTGACTACTGCACTAAGCAGACCCTCATGGAATGATACTAAGATGAATGATGAATGGAAAAATAAGAAAAAATGACACTAAGGGTGTCAAAGATAAAATAAACAATAAAAATGAAAAAATGTGAACAAATGTAAAAAATATCAAACCAACCCAAGGTGTCCATGGCTGGATCGGCTGCTCTCATCAGGACCAACGTAACTCCAGAATTCCGTGAACAAAAGAAAAGAAAGCGCCCATCCTAGTCAGCGAGAAAACATAACATTTAATAAAATGAATATGAAATAAAACCAACAAAGCGAACTCACAAACAAGGATCATAAATCATCATTGATATGAGTATACATTCGCCAAACCGCACGTTTTGCCGTTGGATGGGACTGCGCCCTCTCTCTGTCGGGGTTTCTCAAGCTCTGCTGAACGACATCCAGCAGGGGATACAGGAAAAAGCTACACCACAATGTGACGGAGTGCCTCCACAATTTAGTGTATACGGATAGAGGTCTGCGAGTCCGGACCACCACCGCAACAGCAGGGTGATCTGATCAGAGGAAGTCTCTCTGACACTCCCAAAGGCAGTCCTAATGAAAGTGGGCAGGGGATAGAGTCAAAATGTATATCACGGTTGTGACAGCAGCTAAATAAACGGGTCTCTAGGCGTTTTTCACATAAAGTGATTATCAGGAGTGTGAAATCACTTTATGTGAGAAACGCGTAGTAGAGATGGTTTTATCATATAATTTTATAAATTGTATGTTTTCATGAGCGCACTAGGATGCGGCGCGCTTTTCTTTGTTGTCATATATCATATATTATATATATATTATAGATATATATATCATATATATCTATATTATATATAGGACGGGGTCATTGACTGTATACATTAGTAGGAGATGGCAGTATCCTGCTTCCGTAGACGCAGGGGGTGTAACCCGCTTATAAGCACTCCACAGTGATTCCAAATGTAAGCAGCTCATGCTGTTTAAACAGGAAGAGGACATGCTCTTTGGAGGAGCAGCTCTTCGGCCAGAGAGAAGACAGAGCGGGGTGTTGACGCACAGACACTGTGCTAGATGATCCTGTCCTAAGGGGGATAAAGCTCCAGATATAGAGCGCCAACTGGTGGTTTGAACATTGTGGTGGACTAGGTAGTAGCCGCCAGGTTGATAGCCGCACTTTGTTTGTCAGTTCCTGACCGGAGGATAGGTTTTGTTTACGTTATTGCACTTAAAGGACAGGACAGTTGGTATTGGAATAAATCCCGCATATTTGAAGTGTATTGCACACAAGCCATTATTCACAAACCCTTTCGCGCTCATCACGAGAGTTAAAGGGTTTCCGCGTCCCGTAAAAAAACACGACACACTGCACACACTCTCATGCTCACAGACGACCCAGAAAACGCGCAAGACATGAACCAGCTATTGTCACTACACCTGCCATCCCAACTGCGACCACAGTGCCACTCACACTCTGTAACGCCAATCAAACAGGTAGTCCACTGACACTGCACACTCCTGACAACCTGCCTCTGCTCACTTCAAACTGCATGGGCCATCCTTGCTCAATCGAAAAGGAAAGAAATAAAATCCATGTTTGTTTCTACCCCGCATCTCGGTAATCTGATCCACCTCTTAAGCGGTTTCTCGTGAACCTTCCTTTTAAACATCCTGTCACCTGCACCACATGCTCTGCCACACTTGCACCCCCATAAACCTACCCACTCGCACATTCTGCCTACAGACCACGATGCTGTTGCCAAATGCCTTACCATCACTTGAATCATGCAAATCTATCCCTGCCCCCCAATGCACCTGCGCTCAAATGTTTTCATTTCTATTGCTCACACTGCACAACTGCACACACACTGACTATTGCGTCACACTGCACAACAGACACACCACTGACACACAGTCATTCTACTGCAAGCCACACACACTAGCACTGCACAACTGTATCATGCTCACATGCACACTGACCTGCCAAACATCAACACAAGGCCCTTGCTCACTGCACCACTGGCACCCCACACTGAACCCCAACACATGCACACAACACTGCACAACACTGCACATCACAACACTGTCATTGTGCAAATCACACAGGACACACTGCCAGCACATGACACTGCACACATGCCGTTTGCCACACGGAAACACTGCAACACAGCATGCAAAGACAACTGCACCACGACTTACACCACACTCACAGGACCTCACCACACATTCACAACACACTATCACACATCAGACACTTACACTCACAGACACTCAACACACACTTACACACACATTACAACACACTCAAAGACGCACCCACACATGTACACCTGCACATACACTCCTCATGTCCACACTGCACACACTGACACTATGACACACACACTGATCATTGCTCCCGCACACAATGCACACACTGAACACACTGACACACACTACACACCACTCACTAGACACTCACAGACACTCACACACACTCACACACCTCACAGGAACTTACACACGACTTACACACACAGACACTATACACACTTAGGACACTTCACAACCTTACACACAGAACACACACACTCGACACTTACACAACTCACAGACACTTACTACACCACTCACACCCACATACACACTTTTCCTCCCAGTATAAACATACACAACACACAACTCTCTCACTCTACACAGAAGGGGTGGTGGGGCGGAGCAGAGGAAAGGACCGGGTACCAGCCCACCACCCGCTCCACCCCCTCTCCCGGAAGGCGCGGGAGGCCAGGGACAGCGGTGGGGAAGAAAAACCCCCCGCACCACCTCCATCAGGCGGGGACGGGAGCACCGGGCACGGTGGAGGGATCAGGGTAAGCGGGGACGGAGGGACATCCCGGCTCACATCTCCGTCCCACGCGGGCGTTCCCTGAGGTGAAGGGGGAGCGGAGGGGGAGGGAGGGACATGCCCGCTCCCATCTCTGCCCCTGCGGCTTGTCAACGCTGGGTGACGGGGAAGCGGGGAGCGGAGGGACATGCCGCTCCCATACTTCCTGCCCGCGGCCCTGTAACGGGGACAGGGGGAAGCGGGGACGCGGAGGGACATGCCACGCTCCCATCCTGTCCACGGGAGAATCTGCATTTAAGCGGCGGCCATTTTTGTCCACCGCGGACCCCGTTAGTAAACGCGGTGTTCGAGGGTGGACCCCGAGACCCGCGGTTTATACCGGGTGTTTAGCTCGTATCTAGCAGATCAAACGACACCAACAACAACGGGCCGGGATGGGTGCTCGGGGCCAGGGTATCTGGGTGCCCGGGAACATGTACTCACATGAGCCTGTACAAAGAATACTAAAAATAAGTTGAACGTCCAGCAGACAGCCTGTCTGAGAAAAGGACTTGTACAGAACCGAACATGAGCTCAATCTTCTTTTTGTTCACTTCTGCACAAGATCTGTGAGCGGCTTGTTCATATTTTAAAATCGAGATATTATAGTATACATTAGTATATATAATTATTTTGGTATTATATTTACCCATAAAATTTTTATTTTTTGCAAATGATCCTTAACTTAAACCTCATGCCCTCGCCTCCAAGAACAGACACGCAACTTTAGAACAGGTTTTAGGGAATAAAGATGTGACATGGCGGTATATTCCGCGGGAATATGATGAGAACATTCAACAGCTATTAACACTGGAGGGCATAAACATTTTAATGTATTATCCAGAACGAATTTCCACAATGGGGATTTATTAGTAATATAATTAACATATAACATTCATAGATCGTACTGTAAAACCACTTCTCGCTGTAAAAACCTTTCTGGATATTGTAACTGTTCCTAGTAGAAAGGTTACCATGTTCTGCTAACCTCGGAATAAGACAGAGGAACGCTGAAAGAAACTTTGTTTTTCGTTTTACAGAGCTGGAACAGAACTGAATTTTGTGGGCTGAATTAATAAATCCGTGTTGAGACCCAAATATTCTAACTACAAAAGCTCATTGTTGTTTAAAAAAATGGGTTGGAGAGGACGGGCAAAAAATCAACAAGAAGTATATGATTGATTTATATTGCCATCTGTCTTATATTACCAATGTTTTATTATTTAAGTGAAGTAAAATATCAGTGTTGGAAGACAAATATTGATGCATACAATTACCATATAGCATTAAGGTATTATTACCCCTATTGTGCCATATAGAAATCTGCATAAGAAAGAACAGAATCCCTGTAAAGTGCGTTGATCATGAGCGTAGGGCAATTAAAAAACATTAAAAAGCTTAGTAACAGCGGCTCACATTGAATACAGCAATCAATATTTAAGGTCATAAACATGGTGGAGGTGCCACATTAATGCAATCTGGCAGAAAATACATATTCCAGATGTTGTAGTAAACCTATTTCTTATCTGCAGGATGTTCTGCTTTCTGACTTTGCAAACATTTTTAAAGACATCTTGCACTCCTAGAATAACTGATAACAAATAAACAAAATATATTGAAAAAGAAAGGCCTCCTATCTCGATTCCCCTTAATTAAACCACTTTTGCTGATTATTTCTAATTTATGATGATAGTTCATGGGTTAGGGACAAAGCCTTTTCAAAACAATGAAGCAGAGAGAGTTAAATAAATGAGGTTAATTCGCGCGTGTGGTGGCCACATAGGAAGCCAAACAATGCACAAACAAGGACAATAACTCACCAAGGGACTGGGTCGGAAGGGATCTTCTATCCCGTGTTGCAGGGCGCTACAAAAGTGTAGGCCTACTTAGAGAATCTCCTCATCGCACAGCAATCTTAGAGTATCCTAGTAACACAGGCATAATGCCTCTCAGTCTACATGTTTCATTTCCAGCTGGCCTCTAGCGCATGAGATCAAGCCATGAACAACTGTGGAGTCCTGCATCCGGTCATAAGTTCAGTTTCCTATGCTTGCACTACTGAAACTGGAGAACTCTGTGCAGCGAAATCAGGAATAGACCTTTCATAGCTGAGCCAATCAGGAGACTGATCGCTGGTAGGGCAAGACAGAACTCAGGCAGCCGTCTACGGGGCGGTTCTTTGGGAGCATGGGAAAACATTAAACTGTCTCCCAATGCCGCCTTGATTCTAAGCAACTGGGTCTGGGACCAGGCCCCGATTCCCAATGTCAGATTAGAACCGCAACTCATGGGTAGACGCCTGTGTGCATGGGAGAGCAGAAAAAATGCTTGCATTTTAGGTATGCTACCTCCACAGCAAGGAGGGCTTGACCCTTCCACACCTCACCTAGTATTAGAAACACACTGCACCTGGCCCCCTCCCAAAGGTACGTATCCCGACTCATTGTATTGCTTAGACACGCTGCCATGTAGTGGCACAAGCTCATTACATGAGTGCCACGAGTTTACATCAGAAGCACCGCAGATACATAATACACAAACAAAAAGGATACATAAATGGGTCTAGGTGTTTAGATATTTACGCAGGGCGTGGTAGCCATTGGTTACAGCCCTGAGAGGGGTATTTTGATATCCGAACAACCTAGGTTGCGTCTTGACTGGCTAAGGACAACAGAGGCCTTACGTTAAATATACGATGCGCCTTTACAGTCACAAATGTCTTTTTAAAGTTTGCAAATTATTTAAAAAAAATCACACTATTAACAATGGTCTTATCAAACAAGTCCAATGTTATAATTATTAGCCGGACTTACTTCTGTTTAACAAACAACTCTTTTTGACTCCAACAATACTTTAAAAAACAAAACACATCGATTCACTATCTCTTGTGATGTTAAATTGATTCACCGATGCTATGCCATCTTTTTGACACAGCAAATCCTTATTCCGGGGGTCCTAATATTTGATGCACGGCCCTACAGATTTCAAATATTCTCATGCGATCTCCCTCGTGTCCCCTATCATTATCACACCTGGTTTCTCTTTGTCAGACCATTGCTATTTTCCAACTTCGCCATCATTAGTGGGGGTTTATAGTGGGCGATTAGAGTTATACTAGCTCTTTGAAGGATAAACAAAAATTCGTTGTGAAAGTCATTGCCAATATTTGCAAATATCCACCCAATACATATCGTTAACTATGGATCTACTAGTTATGATACTAGTTATTCCCGCTTGCGAGCGGGTGTGTGAATGAATGTGATTAGTTATCGACACACTAGAAACTCTCCATGATGAAAGTCTACCAATACAATTTCTACTTGGCACTAACTAATCTCTAGTTAACTACTGTAATTAATTTTAAATTGAAAGAGATCCGTTCTATATACAACTTGACAGGTACAGGATTGGACGTATGGTGACCCCTCGCTTTGCCAATCGTATACATGGAACTATGAAAACCACATAAATCTAAATCAGCAACTGTAAAACAGACCATTGATGATTCACACTATCACTGATATATAGATGACCTCTTTTTTTCTTGGGGAAGACATGATCTTGAACTATTAGAATTTTACAATTTCACTTTAATATCATGTCCATCCATTTTAAGAAGCCAGATGATATTTTTAGTTACTTATATACTTGATGTCCTGTAACGTCAACATTAAATTAGGGGACACTTACAGACAGCTCTCTATATACAAAAAACCACCGACGAAATACTACTTCTTATGCCGTAGTTTCATCTGGTCTTTTTGAGAAAGGAATACCCTATTCACAATTTGCGTGAGGGTGGAAAAGAATTCGGACATCACCAAGAAAGAAGACAGAAAACCTACAGATGAACATCATGGTTAATAAATGATATTTTCGCGAGGCTTTTGAACCAGAGATACATTGTTACAACAAAGGGAAACAGGACAGGCACTAGATTGCCTTTGATGTACATAAATTCCAAGCATTCTAATGGATTTAAGAATTCCCTGGTGACAAATGGTCCATATTGGGAACTAATTCGCTTCCTTCATGCGCAAACAAAACTATTATTTGGATACCGATGAAAAAGAAATCTAAAGGATCTAATGTGAAGGGATGATCGACCTTTTTCCACAATTGCCGAATGAGTCCACTTAGAAGAGGTTGCTTTGGTTGTAAGGATGCAGACGTGCCGTAATGGGCTTAGAGAGGGCAATAATCAATGTAAGCACCCAGGCAAATCTGTTCTGATAATAACCACGTCACCTGCCAGACTACATCAAATGATCCATCTAATTTTTGTCGATGCGACTGGTATATGTGGGGAAAAAAAACGACAGATCATCAGAGAAAAATGAATGACCATCGTCCAGGAAGTCAAGATACGTAGCCCTGCACGAGGGAATCTGAAAAACCTGTTTGCAAAAAATGTTCATCAATTGGCATCTTTACGCTAAATGATGAACCATCGTGAGGAACTTAAATAAGGAGGAGATCGTGATGTGAAAACCTTTGCTTTTACAATGGGAAAGATAGATGATTTGTTTTCCATCATAACACCATGTGGGCTGAATGAGGGGCCCCACTTAGGGTTTTCATTAACTATAACCATGTGTTTGTAGAAAGTATAACATTGTGTGTTCCACTTTTTATTTGATGTCGTTGAACCCCCAGTTTTACATCTGCAAGCAAATTATCTTAGGACCAGTATATCTGTGAGCGAGTAACAGTAACAGTATGTATATTACTCGTTGTGGGGAATCCGTTCATGGTTTGTCGGGGAGCTAAACTCTTGCAGAGCTGGCTGTGCTCTCAAACACAAAACTTCCCCTGTCAATTGCAAGCGCTGTTACGTGTTGCACATTATGTCTGCCTCTGTCTCTCTGCTATGGCATTGGAAGACATTCCAACACACCACCTGTCTGGGATGGATATCTGCCTTTTCTTATAATGGCCTCTTTCTCTGACTCCTGCTGAGCATATTATATCAAAGTTCAACTTGGATGTAACAGTGTTTGCCACACACTTCCACTTGGCTTGTCTGGACAGCTGCAGAGGTCGGTTTCCTGAGCTGAAGCACTGGATCCCCAGCGTGCCTACCCTTGCCCAGTTTTTGGGGGTCCCTTTGACCATCTGCCCCCTGCAAGCCTGCTTCATGAAGCTTGAAGCGCTGGTATACCAGTGCTTCTCTACCCTGTTCCGAGACCTTCCTGCATTCACCCCAGCGCAGATGTAGCGTTCTGGTATCATGTGCTGAAGCTACGGATTTCCCAGTGATCTAAACTTATCCTGTTCCCTGAGACCTCCTGCATTTCAACCCTGGCAGGGTGCTTCCTGGTACCGGTGCTGAGCGCTGGTGGATACCCAGCGACAGCCTTGGCCTGTTCCCTGAGACTGCTGCCTTCTATTCATGCAGAGGGCTGGTTCCTGAGGCCTGTCTGTACATCTCCATTGCCAGGAGACCATGTCACTAGTTACCTGCTGCGATAGCGATGGATCCCCAGAGCCAACCTTCTGCTTCCTGTTTCCTGAGGTCTGCCTGCATTCCTGCCTGTTGCCGAGGTATTGTATGGGCCGCTTTTTTTCCCTGCTCCGTACGGAGAGGCTATTCCCACAGTAGGGATGGTAGTCTGAAGCGCTGCGTACCATGATTCCTTGTGTGCCGAAAACGTTGCCGGGGATTATCGATACTCTGACAATTCCCAACTCTGACCCTGGCTTATCTAAGGAGGACTCTACCTTCTCCAACCCTTGACAATGCGTACGATATGACTACGAATTGCCGCAAATCCCGAACCGGCTTCGTTTCCCCGGGTCTAAGGTCGGTGAGTCAATCCCCACCTCAGCCCCGCGGTCCGGTCTGGTTTGTGGCGAGCACGACTTTACACTAGTTCTCTATGTTGACAGGCTACATGATGTCCGAAAATAACTCACCAAAAATGTTCACTGGCTAAGTTAAGCACTGGGTGACCTTGTTCTAAACTCTCTTTCCTGTATTTCTCAAAGAAAGAGGGCGTTGTAATTCAACATCTAGTACCCAACGATTAGGGTGCTGAGATCCTTGGAAAAGTCTGACTTTGATATGATGCGATTCTTTTATGGCATTAGAAGTTTGAGGGACTGGTGGTGACCTTTAGTAACAATCTGGGGGTGCTTTGCCCGTAAGGCTACATGTTTAGTTGTCACGTTGACTTAAAGGACTCGCTAATGTATATTTTTACATTCCTCAATACAGGATTTAATAAGTGGTTGGGGGAGGTATTCATCAGCATATAGATCTGACTCCCTGTATTATGATTGCAGAGCACAACATACAAGCACAATCAAATCAACTGTTTGATTTTTAATGTGTTTAGGATATAAAACCCCCTCTTTAAGTGCTACAAGAGTCTCTACAGTTTGCCCGTAGCGGCTTCAGGCTGCAATCTTTTCTGCTCTTCATTTTGCACTGCTGATATTGTCTATTTTGGGATATGGACCAATGACGATATTTGTCTTCAAACCCCCAGAAGAACTATTGTTGAAGACAATTTGTTTATAAGGTCCAATAAGATATACTAGTATCGTGTACAGTCCTTTTAAACATTTCTTCTTCTGTTATATTATTTCTTTTTCCTTTTATAATGACAAATTGCATTGGTGTTGTGTACACCATTGATATCTTGGACACTCTCATTGGCATTGGGCCTTCAGAGATATGTGAATTCAGTGATTATGCATTTATTGATTCAGCAACTCTATTCAGTTGTGTACTCTATGCACAAGTCTTATAGTAATGAAGACACCCCTAGAATAGTTTATAGAGCCTATTTTGGTATTTCATTTGAGCAAAACAGTATTTATGAACATTAGTTTGTCACTCTATACAGGAACGTGTATGATTTGTGCCAGTGTTATGTTAGATGGCGCTCAACCCCAATTATAACGCGATCCGTTACACGCGATACGCTTTATAACACGATCAAGCGTGGCTCCAAAGTTTCCGTGTATTTATGAACATTTGCGTTATTGTAGCTTTCTTACATATATACAGTAACCACAAATGCAAAGGCAGCGCAGAGCCATGACAACATAAGATACATTTGTGGCATTTGTGTGCCTCCAACTAAGGCACTATTAATGCAAATTCAGTTTGCCCCATAATTCAGTTTGCAATACTAGTCTTCTACAGCAATGGAAAGACTGCGTCACAAAATTTTGACTAAGGACTCCTAAAGTCTATTGGGCTAGAGTAACCACTTCACCAAATTCACATAGAGGGTTTCAAATATTTTGTGTACATTTAATTAATCTAAAAAAACCAGAGTGTTAACGTTTGGAAATTTATTTTAGCTGATGCTTAAACACAAATATTCTGACAAAAATGCAATCGATAAAAATGGATTATTGTTGACTTGCTGGAGGACAATATTTGATATGGAAATATTAGCGGCCAGAAGTTTTGCAGAGGACATATGTTTTTACGACCCTACAGTTGCCGGTAAAATAAATAGGATATGTAGTTTTTAACAAATAGATTTTTGTTTTGAGTATTTGGTAAACAAATAATCAAAAATTTCCTGTAATAGGGGATTTTGTCACAAGGCATGTCTATTGTATTATTTATAAAGTATCATTTTCCGCTGCAGCTCAATGCTTAGAACTTCTTTCTAGCAGTACATAGATATGCATGTGTTTTTACTTGAAAATGTTTTTAAAATATTTATATCAACAAAAACGACAGGGTGTGGCACAAATGCCTACATTACAATGGACAAAACATATATGGTAATACAATATAACGTTATAATAACTTCAATACTAATTATTGTTCTGGTTATTTAGTTAAACCCTTGCGCAACAAAGCAGCATAAGCCGGATACAAACTGTCCAAGGTTAACCAAATTTGAGAGTGGTCCCCTAACCACGAACATGTGAAACCTCTCCTTTACCTATGTATGAGGGGGAAACATACACCCAAAGGTATGGATCATGTTCAGACCGAACATGAGCGAAAACCTCCCAAGTTTAAAAAGAGTTGGCGGGGGTGGTAGGGGTGTGGTGTGTTGGATCTGGGAGGACGGGTCACTTAACTCCAAACATCTGGTACCATGTTTAGAAATGAAATTAAAACAAACTTCTGTATACTGAGAATTGTGCCCGGTCAGTAGTAACTCCTTTTGACACACACCACAAACACACACACACCCACAACAACACACACAAACACACACACACACACACACCACACACACAAAGTGCAACATCGAATGTGTTGGGTTGGTGTGTGTTTAAATATTTCCCTTCTTTATTGGTATGTCTTGTTTTTTTTTAACTCTAGATAATTTGTGTTACGCTATAGGCCCTATACTTTAAATGTTAAGGTTCGGGAGCCAAAAATATCGGTCCTATCTATTCATTGAGCCTAGCTAATTGGGTTGGCCCACAAGTTTTTTTCACTGGGGACTGCAGTGTTTTAAATGTAGTAATAGTATGCTGGGCTTGCTTAGTAATACTGGACGTTTAGCACAATTAAAAACTGCCACTAGAAAACCTAGAAAAGTAGTTGTAAACAAAAAGTGTACTTACAGAACACATCTGGTATTCAGATCACAATTGTCGGGTTACAAGAAAATTAAAGCTTGTTCCTCAAAAGATAAGGATATGAAACCTTTCCAGGCCTAAACTGGGTATCCTGAACTACACAATGATACTGGGATAGGAGGGATATGTTAAAATAATGTGTTTTAAAACAAATGGAGCGTGCTTTGCGTATTAAAATAAAATCTTGCACTTATGTGGGGAAATCATTATCTCAATATGTAGACACTGTATATAGAAAAAAAGTACCAAGATTTAAAAAACACTTAAAATCAAAACTGACTAAAGAAATAAATAGATTAAAGATTGGGAAATGAATATAATTTTCAAAACACGTGGCGCACATTTTCTTATTCTGTGTCCCCTGTATGGTGAGCGTCACGTTCATACAATGTAGAAGCCGTTTATCTGTGTCCGGCACCGGGGCAAGATGACCGCAAAACTATAGATGCTTTACCGCACCGGCAGGATTATGCTGTCTGGAAACTGGTCCCATCAGGGAAGCATGGACGGCACAGTGATGTGCGCTGCACATCGGTCTCCGGAGACGCTGCTTTTTCAGCGCTTCGGTATGAGGAGAACCGTGAGTCATGCTAAATATGCATATGTGAAAATAGGATTATTATTTGGGTTATTTGCATGCCTCAAAAAAAGTTGAGGGACAATTTTGACGCACAAAAATTGTCACATGCTGTGCAATTTTTTGTAATAGCATACATGTCAACATCAACACATCCTACGTTGCCACTTATAAAAAAGCACCCAAGGCATTATATTTTTTCCTAGGTAAAGAAAGGGTTTTCAGTGGCGGAACGTGACGAAAGTCGATCAAAAAGTGCTTTATATTGTGGACGGCGTTGCGGGACAGTCCTTGCCACAACGAGCTGCCGCGGGTTTCTGCCTGCCAACAGTGTTAAGCATTCTGTGCAACAATCACAGGTTCCCAGCCTCTCACACGGCAACGCATCAAAAACAAGAAGCCTTGTCGATATCTGTACTCTGCTGTGCCATCACTTTATGAGGAAATTGCTTTTAGTGATGCCTACCATAGGCCTTTGAGTGTCTTATATACATTGAACCAGCCTTGCACCGGAAACTACAGAGTAATATTACACCAGGCAATCACAAACCAATTCTAAGAAATAATATTAAGCTGATATATACAGTAGGAACATGCTATTTGCACACAAGTATGACAGGTCGCGCCACATTGATTTTTCAAAACCTCAATATATCTCTAAGAACAGTCATTCCCTTCACCGCTGGGGAAATTAGACAATGTTGTTTTTTAGCAGGTGTAGTAATATTTCTCAGTTTACTGCCATGTAGGCATACAAGGTTCCGGTGGCTTTAGAAGTTATATTATCATAGTTTATTCTTAATACGTGCAATCGAAGAAAAGGCTGTGAGCCTCCCCTATATACGATAGAGATCCTCTCCCCCCCTCCCCTTCCCCGCCCCCTCCCTTTTTCTTAACCCCCTTCCCTCCCACCACTTTCCCCCCCCTTCACCTCTACACCCCCTCTCCCCCCCCTTCACCCTTCTTCCCCTGTTCTCCCCCCCCCCCCCTCCTCCCTTCCGCACTTTCCGTTACCCTTTTTATGTCCCTTCCTCGTCGATATCGCTCCCCCCTTGTCTTTATCCTTTTTTTTTTGCTCCCCCATTTTTTTTTTTTACACTTTTTACCCCTTTTTGACATTCTTTCTTTTTGCCCTCCCCCCTTTTTTGGTTTTTAATCTAGATCTATATATAGAGATATATATGAGATAAGAGATGATAGAATATATGTACCACACACTCCCAGACACAGGGTAAGCTCTTTGTTAATGTTACATGCTTTGATTCAAACCTTATTGAAACATAAACGTTTCCCTTCCAGATGAATTACAGTAAATAGTGTACTGGCAAAGTTTCCGCTCATTCTGTACTGGCACTCTTTAGAATTAGATGCAGTTCTCCCGTCTCTTCTCTTCTCTGAATTTTGCATACCTCACCAAGGACCAGAACACTGTTACTTTTCTCAAGTGAACTTGAAAGCTGCTATCTCCAACTCCTCTGGACCAAGGATGCTATTGTTTTGCTTTTTGCCGTTGATGTACTGTTCGCATCGTACTGTATGATTGCTATTGCCTACAGGAACACTGCAAAGAGCACGGCACCGTGGCCCATACTGTAGTAGCGAGTATTGGCTCTAAATGCGGATTTACTACAGCTCGATTGAAGAAATATCAGATATCCAGAACATTCTGGCTCCAGCGTCTGTGGGACTGCTTTGCCAATTAGTATCCACGTACTAATAGAAACACACCTCTACGATTGTACAAAAACTCCATTTTTCAGGAGACTTCTTCTCCCCAATCGTCAGCTCAGCATGTGCGGGAGGATCTATAAGGTATTCTCAAGATCTATGAACACAGACTATATATTAGGGTACTGTAGCAAAGTAAATGTCATTTTGCTTCAGAGATTTTAGGTGAGGTGCTGAGGCTGCAAGTATACATCCCAGTATAAATGTAGATAGGATACAAGACATTTCTTAACTCCTTACCTTCATCTAATCATTGTAAATAAATTAGTGTACCGTGTTTCTCTTGTTTATATTTCTTTTCTTCTCTTTACGGTCAGTGGTTCTGATCTACCATGTCAACACCACTGTCCGATCTCCAGATCACACTATTCATCAATTTACTCATCCACTTGTTTTTTTCTGTGCCTGGAAATTCTTATGTAGATGTCAACTCCAATGATTTTGTGTTTAACATCCTTTAGATGCTGTAGGTTGCCTGTGTTAAAATACAGTATGAGATTGAATAGTCTCCATCTTATCCAATTATGGCGTTTAATTTTAGTGAGGACTATTAGCCGTTTCCAGACACTGTTCCCAATGGGAATTCACAATAATCTGGATTTCCCATAACAAAATTAC
>WSYH01003351.1:0-68866 GCA_036426205.1 Ascaphus truei
ATTGTTTTTATTGTGGGTACTGGGGGTGGGGGGGGGGTGTTTCCCCAACGGTATGTGGGTAGGCCTCCCTTGTGGGTACTGGGTGGTTAGGCCTCACGGGGGGGAGGAGTTAGTGTGGGAGGGTATGTAGGCATCCCGAGTGGTGGGTGAGGGTGGGTTAACACCTTAATGACTGTAGCGGTTAATAACCGCTATGGTGATTAAGGGGTTAGGGGACATTACTTTGTATGTTTTAATTTTTGTCTCTTTTTTGCAGCAGTGGAGGGGCCATGTGCAGGTGGGTAGTGGGTAGTGGGTGTGGGTGTGGTTATTTACACGGGATCCCCCTCCCCACATTTCCATACAGTACACTGCACTCACAGAAACACAGGCCAGGGAGATTTAACCGACACAATAGGGGGAGGGGGGCTAACACAGATTAGTCAAAGCAGGGAAGCTTAGCAGACACAATATGGGGAGGGTTTTTTACATAGATTACAGTGAAGGCAGGGAAGCTTAACACACACAATAGGGGGAGGGTTTTTTACATAGATTACAGTGAAGGCAGGGAGGTTTAAAACACACAATAGGGGGAGGGTTTTTTACATAGATTACAGTGAAGGCAGGGAGGTTTAACACACACATTAAAAATATGTATTTAATGTATTTATTGTTTATTCTGCCTTAACCCTTCATTGCCTTAGCGGCTATACGCTATGGTAATGAAGCAGCATTTCTGTATTTTTAATAATATTGTGCAGGAGCAGGGGGTCCCCTGAGCATTAATTTCTGGCTCAGGGAACCCCCTGCTCACTGTACAATATTATTAAAAATACAGAAATGCTGCTTCGTTACCATAGCACATAGCCGCTAATGTAAAGAACGATTCTTTATTGATGTGTGTGTTTTATTCATACTGTACATGTGCAGAGGCTCTCCGGAGCAGAAACGCTGTGGTTTTAGGTCCGGTGCCCCCCTGCTCCCCGAGATACAGGCCCCTTTAGGTGGTGCCGGTATCCCTCTGCTTGGTTTACAGGCCGCGGTCACGTGATCGGGACCTTTAAATGCAGAGGGATACCGGCACCTCATAAATGGGTCTGTATCTCGGGGAGCAGGGGGTCCCCCGATCTGAAACTAACGCGGTTCAGCTCCGGAGACCCCCTGCACATCTACACTATAAATAAAAATGTATTTCAAATGTATTTATTTATATTCATTTATTTATTTATTTATTTAGATTTATTTATTTATTTTTTGGGCGGCTGCTGTCTGTGAGTTTTTTTTATTGTGCGTAGTGGGGGTGGGTGAAGGGGTTTTAGCCCCAACGGTGGTTGTTTAGGGCTTGCGGGGGGTAGCGGGAGGGGTTAACCACTTCATGACCATAGCGGTATTAACTGCTACGGTCGTGAAGGGGTTAAATGCACCGGCAACCCCCCCGCAAGTCCTAAACTCACACCAAGGGACAAATACCCCCTTCACCCACCCCCGCTACCCACAATAAAGCGGGCACGGTGGGTTAACCCCTTCATTGCTTAGCGGCTATATGCTATGGTAATGAAGCAGCATTTCTTTATTTTTAATAATATTGTGCAGGAGCAGGGGGTCCCCCGAGCATTAATTTCTGGCTCAGGGAACCCCCTGCACACTGTACAATATTATTAAAATACAGAAATGCTGCTTCGTTACCATAGCACATAGCCGCTATGGTAAGGAATGAGTGTTTATTTATATATGTTTTTTATTCATACTGTACATGTGCAGAGGGTCTCCGGAGCAGAAACATTTTGGTTTTAGGTCTGGGGAACCCCTGCTCCCCGAGATACAGGCCCCTTTAGTGGGTGCCGGTATGCCTCTGCTTTGTTTACAGGTCGCGGTCACGTGATCGGGACATTGAAACGCAGAGGGATACCGGCACCTCATAAAGGGGTCTGTATCTCGGGAAGCAGGGGGTCCCCCGACCTGAAACCAACGCGGTTCAGCTCCGGAGACCCCCTGCACATCTACACTATGAATAAAAATGTAATTTAAATAATTTTTAATGTGCCGATGTTTGCGCAGAGAGAGCAGCGGATCTCTCTCTGCTGCAAACACATCTCGCCAGGGGACGGCCCATAGTATCATTGATGTGCATATACAGTACTGTATGTGTACAGTACTGTATGTTAGGGGTTATAGGGGTTGTTGTTATACAGTATATATATATACTGTATATATATATATACTGCATTACAATTCATGATTTTATGCCATCTGGAGGACACGCGAAGCATCGCAGCCTATTAAATCCTGAACCATTATAAATTAACACATCAGCCACGCGTCAGCCGGGCATGACCCCTGGCTTGGAACGCGGCCATGCTCCAGGTGAACAGTGTCGCATTCCAGGTACCTGCCAGGTACAAACCGATGATTTGTTAGAATAAAGTCTGCTGCAGCAGTATGTAAGCCCATGTCGAGAAACAAAAAAAGGGATTTTTTTCAGACTTGAAATTCAAATTGGATGAGAAGTCATACACGCATGTGCATTAAATCCAAACAGTATTAAAACAATACATATATAATACTGTACATATACTGTAGAATAAATACATACTGTATAGAATAAAAGATTATAACTTTTTATTTTGGGGGTATCTTATAAGAGTCACAGTATGCCACCCACCTCATACAAAACGTACATGACTAGAGTAGAATTAAAAAGCTACAATAGTGATTGAATCTCAGAATAGCCAAAATTGTTATGCAAGCCCATGTCGAGAAACAAATGAAAAGTTTTTTTTTCAGACTTGAAATTCAAATTGAATGAGAAGTCATACACGCATGCGCCTAAATGTGATAACATGCATATGCGTTTCTACAAGGTTCCAATGAGACATACACGCATGCGCATAAATGTGATAACACGCATATGCGTTTCAACAAAATTCCAATGAGACACACGCATGCGCATTAAATAAAAACAGTATGAAAAGAAGAGCAAGCCTAGCAAAAGTATTGATTAATAAATAATACATATAGAAATTTGATGACACGCATACAGTATGCGTTTCAACAAGGTTCCAATCCGCATGAGCGGAAAAAATATTTTATATTTGGAAGAAGATGCGACGTTATATTTGTGTAATACCTAACCTCTTTTCTCTTTAGTATCCTGTGTACAGTATGTGCCCTCATATTTTTTATGTGTATGGCTAAGGAGCCTCAGACTACTGCTTCCAGTATGAACTCGTAATGTTAATCTCTGCTTCAAATATAAATCTTCAAATTACAATTACTGTACACACAAACACAGACTTGCAGAATTGTATGGCTGTACTGTGTAGGTTGAATTGCTATTAGACTTATAAGACAATAGCTCGCAATCGCCCACTTGAGTTTCTAGACGGTATTGCAGACAACGCTAAAATGCAATTTTCTGCGCCCGATAGAAAACCGATTCGAAACCGTTATACGGTTAATTGCTATACGGTTGGAAAACATAGCTCATCATGACCCGGTATTAAGAGCGGTACGGCATGTGAGGCTTTAGAATAAAGGCTCGCGCTGCTGCATAAAAGTAACACCACCCCAGCATTGTCAGGGTTGCATTGGCATTTTAGAGTGATGCATTTTAAGTGATCATTTTTAAGATAGAATATATAGTTAGACTGTAGTTTGCTCGAGGTTGCCTGGGAACTGCATCTTTCTGCAAACTCTTCTACACAAGGAAAAAGAGGTGAGCTACTCTGACCACACTATGATCCCATGCTTGCTAGCCTGCACAATTAACCCCCCTTACACCTTACTTAACTGCATCCTCTCCCAACACTGACTGCACACAACTGCCCTCCCTCACCCTCCAACCATGACCTCCTCAACCATCACCCCCTTACCATCACCCTCTCAACCCTCTGCAAACCCTGAATAGACCCTAGCACCCTAGCATTGCAATGCAGCAAAACATTTTGCCAAGGAAAAGGCACACCTCTGCCGGTTAGTCTGCACACTCTCTTGGCTAAAACAGCTGTGAGGATTCGCCATCCTGGTAGCTGGAGACCGTCTCCTCACCTCAAACCTGCTGCTGTGATGGACACTCAGGAAGCGCAGTCTCATGGCCCAGCTAAGCAAGCGTGCTGTGGTCTGCCTGTCCGCCTGCGGGTTCTGGCTTCGCCATCTGCTCTGACCTTGGCGGTTGCGCTCGTCCAGCCTCCCCTCTGAAACAAGCCCCGGTCTCCACTCCCGCCCTGCTGATGGACAGTTCCGGTGTGGGAGAGTCTTGCGCACCAGACTCCACCCCTTGACCTCCGTGACGTGCGCGGGTCGGTGCGTGCTCAGTCCCGCCTCCCTTTCTGATTAGACTGCATCATAGGGCCCACCTGTGTGCACCAGCAGCCTATGGGATTCGGTTTCCTGGTTCCGCCTTGCCTCTTCTTTGGAGGATCTCCCTTTATGTACCATCTTGCTCCAGATTCTCATTGCTGAGCATAGTCTTGTGTGGCACCGTGCCTTGCTGCATTCTGTTCCTGTTACCTTGCCTTGTCTTTCCTTGCCTTTTTATCCTGCTTTTGCCTGACCCAGCAACTCACTTGGACTCCACACCTGTCCTCTCCTGATCCGGCTATGAACGACCATTCTCCAGTCACCAGTCCTGACCTTGGCTAGTACCCCGAAGATCCGCAACACTCCTCTCTTGATTCGGCAAGTACCCTCAATTACTCTCACATCTATAATCCTCACCTGGCTTGCACGACCAATCTACATCCTAGGCGTGCCCGCGTGGCTGTGTGTTGGCGTTACTCAATTCCATACCTCAGCACAGCGGTCACGCTTCGTTTGTGGTGAGCTACGCATTACAACAGCTTCATGCAGCATTCCTACCTCTGTTATAATGAACCTAGTGTAACTGGGTATGTCTTTCCTGCCTGTCTTCCTCTCCCTGTTATGTAAATCCTGCTAGTTGCAGGCTGTAAAGGTTAATTCTGTTGGCTTATGAGTGGGCCCTTCATGCTCCTCTCTGATGGACAGAAGTTAGGTGGTGACTCATTGCCTGTGTAAGCCTATCAGAGATAGGTATAGACCATGCGCCCATGTCTTCTGCTTCCTGATGAGGGGAGTGCCAAATTTACTCAGTCCTGCTCTAGATGAGGAAGAGAGCAGAAGGACAATGAGTCTCTCCCATCGTGGATGAACGTGCCCACCTTCAGCCCCTGGGTCTTGGGGAACATCTGATTATACCAATAGAAGCCCTGTAATATCTGGGGCAAGCATCATCCAGAGGCCGGTAGCCTCTGAGACCATGCACTGCTGTATGAAGAAGATCTGCAGTGATTGCCAATAAAGACCCTTGATCATCATACTCCTGTCTATGTGTCAGTCCCTGGGTAGGAGAGTAGATGCATGCATTAGAGGGGGCTGATCTCCGAACATCCTGGAGCCCACCACTGCTGGAGACGCTAAGCACCCTGTGAAGAAGCTCAGAGAATGAACCTAAGCCTGTCCTGTTCTCTCACATCGCAGATCAAACTCAGCTCTCCTGGCCCTAACAGGTACTCTTACCACACACTAGGTAGCAGTAGCTGTGTTTAACCCACTTGGGGAGGGACAGTACTACATTTGGAGGCGCTGCTGAGATCAGGATAGGCGTTTACAGTGAATAAACTGCGTTCACGCAGAATTAGATTACGTGGGCACTCCTATCGTGTGTTATAACTGACTTTATTGCACTCTACCAGTTCAGGGATGCCTTATGGGAAAGCTACAATGTAACTGGCACTACCAAGGATCTCAATCACTACATTTTCCTGCGGAACATGTGCACGAGGAAAACAAGACTTGCAAAAGCACAATATTATTCTGACAATCTTCTAAAAAATACCTCAAACCCAGCTATTTCTGGAAGGTTATCAACAATATATTCCAGCTTTCTAACCATCAGCAACCAAGTAATATCACTTAGGAGGCTATTACTCTGACAACCCCCACTGATATTGCAAATGCATTCAATTATTACTTTGTGGGGTGCTTGTCATGGGACACCAGGTATTTGCACATTTACAACCGGGATCATATTACTGAGCAAAGCCAAGAAGTAAAATAAATTGTGATTTATTCCGTAGAAAATGGCAAACACACATTGAATTACAATAGGCAGAAGAAAATACATTTACTGGGGGTCTGGAGTCGACAAACTGACTTTCCTGAACTGAAATAATGTCTTTAAAACATTCCAGTGCTGAAGTGGGGACTTAGAAAATATTTCGGTTTAAAAACTCCTGCAGCCTTTAACCCAACTTTAACCCAACTTTAAGAAGTTGAAATCCTTGAGCCTTGTGCGGGGGGGAGGGGTGGATCTGTATGAAGGATTACCTGTAGTTCAAAGACATATTCTCAACAAGTCATCATAATGTTTTGATCCCCACACCCCCAAATAAAAATCACAGTACTACAGTATGCCACCCACCTCAGAAAGAATTTACATGACAAGTGTGGAATTAAGAAGCAACAGTCATGTTTGATTCTCATAATATCCATAATTGCTATGCAAGCCCATGTCGATAACCCCCAAAAATATATATTTGTAAAACTTGAATAACATAATATCCATAATTGCTATGCAAGCACATGTCGAGAAAAGAAAAATAAATACTGGGAAGTCATGTACGCATGCGTAGGAATGTACTATAATGCCACGCTCGGGAAGATTCAAGCCAGAAAGCCATCCATTACAAATGAATGGTGTAGGAGAGGTGTAGATAAGAAGTTGAAATCCTTGAGCCTTGTGTGTGTGCTGGGGCGAGAACGCTGTATGATGGATTATCAGTTCAATGAAATATTTATTAATATTATCTTAATGTTTAATGCTCAGAAATGTGATACTGTAACACGCCTATGCGTTTCCCACTGCTCTGTGTATAATACAGACACAGTACACACGCTGCTCTGTGTATACTACAGATAATGACAACAACTCGCGATTGCCCACTTGAGTTTCTCGACGGTATTGCAGACAACGCTAAAATGCCCTTCTGCCCCGATCCCTGTCTCCCTTCTGCCCCGATCCCTGTCTCTCTTCTGCCCCGATCCCTGTCTTCCGTCTGCCCCAATCCCTGTCTCCTTTCTGCCCCGATCCCTGTCCCCCTTCTGCCCCGATCCCTGTCTCCCTTCTGCCCCGATCGCTGTCTCCCTTCTGCCCCGATCGCTGTCTCCCTTCTGCCCCGATCCCTGTCTCCTGTGTTTGTGTGCATGTGCATGCGTGTGTGCATGTGTGTGTGTGTATGTGTTTGTGTGTCTGTGTCTGTGTGTGCATGTGTGTGTGCATTGTGTGTGTGTATGTGCATGTGTGTGTGTGCGTGTGTGTGTGCATGTGTGTGTGTGCATGTGTGTGTGTATGTATATGTGTGTGCATGTGTGTGCACGTGTGTGTGTGCATTGTGTGTGTGTGTATGTGTATGCATGTGTATGTGTATGTGTATGCATGCATGTGTGTGTGTGTGTGTGCATGTGTGTGTATGTGTGTGTGTATGTGCATGTGCATGTGTGTGTGTATGTATATGTGTGTGTGTGTGCATGTGTGTGTGTGCATGTGTGTACGATTTTTATAAGTTTTTACCAGATGTTCATGAGTGGAAGTGTGCAATAAGAAAAACCTTAAGTATCGATCAGAATTTTTTTCGCATTTGCCCCTCCTGCCGAAGAGATTTGCGGGTATTGGGGTGTCATGCCAGAATTTCACAGTATGTTTGATCATGGCAATTTCAAAAGAAGAAAGGTAGGGTTTAACCCATATAAGAATCGTCAATCCCAATCCAGCAATGTGACGGCAAAAGCACCAGCACCGGCCGGTCAGACCGTCAGTGATAATCTGGTGAACAGCAATCCTTTATACCTGTCCCCAACAGAATACCTGGAAAATTTCCAGCCTGAGCATGATTTTGCATACAGGTACCAGCAAGCTTGCATTTACCAGTAAGAAAAATGATTTCCAGCTTCATCCGCTGTCAACTACAAGTGTACCAGGCCAGCTGTCACCTGCCAAATAAAATGAAGACTTGAGGAGTCACAGTGAGTCATCACAACCCATTTGGCAAAGTTTATAATGAAGGTAAATATACAGTACAGTAATGTACTACATGTTTTACACTATACTGTACTGTACATGACAGTATTACAGTAAGTTTGGAGCTGCAGTTCAAGCTGCCGTGTGTCAAAACAAAATTATTTTTTAAACAATACTGTACGTAATTTACAGTACTGTATGTGCATCAATACAATACTGAATGCGAGTTGAGGGGATGTTTCTCTGTTGATTGCACTTTGAAGAATAATTTGATTGGCTGTCGGAGAACGTGACGCTGCTGCAGCTTAAAAATGTAGGGAGAAAGTGGGGCTGAAGAGCCAATCAGAAGTTTGTTCTCATCCTACAGACACAGATGTACTATAGGATATTGCTTGAACGGCTGCTTTAATTCCCAATGATGCGACTTGACGCATGCGCAATATAGGCAATAATAGGATATTTGTTTTTTTTTCCCCAGAAAAGAAACTTTGACATCAAGCGGAAAAAGACAAAAGAAGGGATTTGGATGCAATAGGGGGTCGGTCAAAAAATAAATTTTATTTTTTAATTCAAGTTTTACAAATATATATTTTGGGGGTTATCGACATGGGCTTGCATAGCAATTATGGATATTATGAGAATCAAGCAGTACTGTTGCTTTTTAATTCCACACTAGTCGTGTATGTTCTTTCTGAGGTGGGTGGCATATTGTAGTACTGTCATTTTTATTTGGGATTTTGGGGATCAAAACATTTTGATGACCTGTTGAGAATATGTCTTTGAACTACAGGTAATCCTTCATACAGCTCCCCCCTCCCCCCTGCACACACACAAGGCTCAAGGATTTCAACTTCTTATCGACACCTCTCACAAACCCTTCATTTTCAAATGGTTGGCTTTGTGGCCTTCTCTAATCTTCCCGAGCCTGCACTCACAGTTCTGCCCACAAGGCATGCGCAAGTGCGATAAGCGACGCCCTTCTAAACTTGCCTTTTCTTAAACATAACACACCTCCCCCCCCCACTAGTAATATGATTAACATGTTGTGTGAGATACAGTCTGAGCTAAGACCTTCTAAAACTGCTATTGTACTGTACAGTAACAAAACAAGTCAACTTGAAGTTCAAGGCTTATCAACAACACAACACCCCTCCCCCCCACACCCCTCCAACTGAGCCATTCACGTAAATGTAGTGTAGCGTGATTATCATGAGCTGGGCAAAAGACATGTTTGATAATCCTTAAGGCAGGAAAATTGTATTTTCTATGGATTTGTTTGATTAATGATTGATTAAACAATAACATTATTTATTAAACAATAAAAATATAATAATTTTTATAAAACATATTTTTTGTTTTTATATATATATTTTTTCCCAAACAAATGTGAAGTGCAATGCTTTGTTGAACTGTTCATAAGCATTTCAGGTCTGCAATAGGGGGTCGGTCAAAAAATAAATTTTATTTTTTAATGCATAATACAGTACATAAATACAGTAGCTCTTTTCTTTCTCTTCATTAGGGCATTGTGAGATGGGGGTAGATCGGGGAGAGAGGGGGCTGCAGCTCTGAAAATACAGTATTAAAAAAAAAATTACAAACACATTTTTTTTTTTGCACAAAAGAATTTCTATACATTAACTAAAGCGTTGGGACAGGGGGTTTGTGTAAGATACAGGCTGGTTTGTACATGAACACCGTACTATAATCTTACACATCCCCCCCTTACTTTTTTCACTGCTGCAGTTCTGAAAAGGAAAAGAAACAAATAATGCAGACATGGTTAGTTTGAGTGCCATACAGTACTTATAGTGCTGTAAAGTACCTGTATCATACTTTCCTGTGCCTGATTAACTGAAATAAATGATTAAACAATAACAATACAGTATTTCAAAAGATTTTTTTTAAAAACATTTTTTTTGCACAAACGAAATCATACTTATCTGTGCCTGATTAACAGAAATAAATGATTAAACAATAACAATATTTAAAAACAATAAAAATAAAACAGAAAATGATTAAACGCATTAAACAATAAATCAATGTAAACATTTTTTTTGTAAACTTTTGCCCTACAGTAGAGTTTTGGAAAAGTCGTTAGCAAGAGGGGTGCCACTCCAAGCATGGTCCCTTGAATGCCTCAACAGGCCATTTATAGTGTCTCTCACAGCTCTCATAAGTGTAGGGGTAACATGGAAATAACACTCCACTTCATTCAAAATGATTTTTCTTAAATTTGCTGGCAGAGCCTTCTTTCTTTTATTTCCTTCATAATTTACACTGTGGGTCCAACGGCTGTACATCTCAAAACTGACGTGGTATTTAAATATTGACAGGGCAAATTTATAGGCTACACCAGTACATCCAGTCTTGTATTTCTCCCGGGCGTGCTGGGTCAGGATGATGTCTAGCAGCGTTACAATCCTGGGTGCTGGTGTACTTCTGGGAGCAGGCGAGGGTAGGTGGTCTGGGAGGATGCTTTCCTCCTGTCGTGGCCTTACCGCAGTTGTCATCTCGTCTTCAAAGGCATACAGATGATCTGCTGATGGATGGGGTGAGCGTGGGGGGCTTGGTGAGGGAAGCGTGAAGGTCTCATCATGCAGGTCACCCTCCTGCTCCTGCGTCAGACATACAGGGACAGGGACAGGAACTCGCAGGAAAGAATACATCCCCACAATCTTCCTTTCCATCTTCTCCATGTTCCTTTCCATCTTCTCCATGTTCCTTTCCATCTTCTCCATGTTCCTTTCCATCTTCTCCATGTTACTTTTCATTTTCTCCATGCGCATATCCATACTAAACATGGTCTCCAAAAGAAGATCAACCTTTTGCTCCATGCGTAGGTGGGTGGTGAAGAAGGTGACCAGGGGGTTGCTAGGAGAACAGCCTCAATGATGGTTTGTGGATCAGGTCGGCAGGGGGTTGCCAGGAGAGCAGCCTCAATGATGGGTTGTGGAGCAGGTCGGCAGGGGGTTGACAGGAGAGCCCCCTCAATGATGGGTTGTGGAGTAGGTCGGCAGGGAGTTGACAGGAGAGCAGAAGCGTCGAGGATCAGTTGTGGAGCAGGTGAGCGGGTGGGTGCAAGGGGAGGATCGGGACTCCACTTGACTTGCACTGTGCTAAGGTCACCAAATTTGTTCTTTACATAATAAGGCCATGGGGTCTTAACCTTTGGAGCCTTCGGAACATTTTCTTTATTCTGCTTCAGTTTTTGCTTAGGTTTTGGCTGGGAAACAGCTTCCTCCTTTCGCTTGACTGGCACGGCAGAAGCAAGCTTGTTCCTGAGTCCAAAACATCAGGGGCGATTCATGGAAACAGAAGGACGAATGCACAATGCAGTGTCTGGACAAGAGCAACTTCAGAGAGAGATCAGTGTGTGAGAGTCTATGCAATTTGTCTCATTTGTCTCACCTTTTATTTGAAAATTTTCGCAGGCATGGACACGAGATGCAGGTGCTAAAAGTGGGCGTACTGTGTACTAAACCTGTTGAGTGACGTTGAGGCACATTAAATTTAAGTATAAATTCAGAATCCATTTTGTGTATTCAATGCACATTCAATACACATCGAATTCACATCGAATTGCTCTGTGCGCTCGCATTTTTTTTCTAACAGCAGCGATGCCAAAGAAAAGGATTAAAAAAGATCTCAGCTTCAGAATAAAGGATATGTACCAGAATGGACACAGCATTTTACAGATTCAACGCTGGTTACTTGCTTCGGGCTTCGTTTTAGCAAAAAGCACTGTTAGTTATCATGCGCATGGGAAGGCCAAAAACGTCAAAAGAAATCCGACCGTCACTACTGTGTAAGTACAGTACTACTACAGTAGTACTTATTGTCCTCCATATCTCTAACAACTTATTGTACTGTTCTGTATGCCTGTGTTTAACTGTGGTAACTAATAATCCTGCATTTACTGTACACACACACACCCAAAAAGCATCAACAGTACAGTTTGTAACTAGCTTTTATGCCAGAGATTGGATGGTACAGTAGGAGTGTGTGACAGTGCACTCTATTGGGATGCTTTATTTGAGGGAGGGGCAAATTATTTAATATACTGTATTCATGTAATGTACAGTAGCACTATAATCAGACAATAGGAAATCAGTGCGCTATTGGGATGCTTAATTTGCCTACTGTAACAAATGGTTCTGTTTTTCTTTACACTGTAGGTCGACAACACTTCTGGTGGACCAAATAAGTGAACAGAATGATGAGACGTGTGCCACAAGGGTAAAGAATGCACTAGAGGCAACTAACAAAATAAAAGCATCTGAAACCAGCATCAGGCAGATGAGACGGAAATTGGGATGGAAATATGGGCGTGTTAAGTAAGTACTGTTCTGTGTACTATTCGTCACCCATGTTTTTCTCTTTTTTGTCTGCTGCTTTTTATTGTTCCACTATGGTTGTTATTCCCCATGTTTTTCCCCACCTCCCTCCCTCTCCAGACTTGTGATTTCTTTTTTAGCCCTCTATTTTCATGTTAGGCTCCCTCCTTGCCTACTGTTCTATAGGGTTGGCCAACTGTACTGTATGTTTTCTATACAGTAGATGTCTTTGACTTATTTTTTGAGTTCTGAGAACCATCATACTGTATTTCCAGTATTTATTACCTCTAACATTATTCCTTGTCATTACAGAGCGTATCCTATGATAAGGGAAGCCAACAAAATAAAAAGAGTGGACCAGGCACGGGCATGGATTGAAAGTGGCAAGACTTTCCAGTATGTCATCTTTACTGATGAGACAAATGTAGCTTGAGAGATTTGCCCATTTTTCATTCTACAAAAAAGTACGGCTATCTCTGAAGCCGCGTCCCAAGCACCCAGTGAAGATGCATGTGTGGGGTGCCATCTCTAGACAAGGAACAGGATGCATCATTATCTTTGAGGGTAAAATAATGCACACATACACATGCTGTGCCTGTGGCCTTACCTTATGCACTGGACAGCTGTACTGTATTAGTATTTTGTACCTTCTTTTCTTGTTTTAAGGAATCATGAATAAAGCGTTCTTCCAAGATCACATAATTACACATGTTGTCGAATACATTAGATAAGTATGATACAGGTTAGTATGGCCGTAAAAATAACCATGTCTGCATTAATTGTTTCTTTTCCTTTTCAGAAGGGGGGGGATGTGTAAGATTATAGTACGTGTTCATGTACAAACCAGCTTGTATCTTACACAAACCCCTCTCTCCCACCCTCTCTCAGTACTGAAGTTACTGTATAGAAATTAGTTTGTGCAAAAAAAAAAAAATGTGTTTGTAAAAAAATCTTTTGAAATACTGTATTTTCAGAGCTGCAGTCCCTCTCTCCCCGATCACCCCCATCTCGCAATGCCATATCGAAGAGAAAGACAAGAGCTACTATATTTTTGTACTATATTATGCATTAAAAAATAAAATTTATTTTTTGACCGACCCCCTATTGCAGACCTGAAACTCTTATGAACAGTTCAACAAAGCATTGCACTTCACATTAGTTTGGGAAAAAATATATATAAAAACAAAAAATATGTTTTATGAAAATTATTTTATTTTTATTGTTTAATCAATCATTTCTGTTAATAATGACAGGTCAGTCTTCATTAACCAATAAAATTTTATAGAAAAATACTACAGCCTTAAGGATTATCAAACATGTCTTCTGCCAAGCTCATGATAATCACGCTACAGTACATTTACGTGAATGGCTCTGTTTTTGTTGTGTTGTTGATAAACGTTGAACTTTAAGTTGACTTGTTTTGTTACAGTACAATAGCAGTTTTAGAAGGCCTTAGCTCAGCCTGTATCTCACACAACATGTTAATCTTATTACTAGTTGGGGTGGGAGGTGTGTTGTGTTTAAGAAAAGGCAAGTTTAGAAGTGCTTAGTTTATCGCACTTGCGCATGCGTGGCAGGCAGAACTGTGAGAGGTGTCGATAAAAAGTTGAAATCCTTGAGCCTTGTATGTGTGTGTGGGGGGGTGGGGGTTGTATGTAGGATTACCTGTAGTTCAAAGACATATTCTCAACAGGTCATCATAATGTTTTGATCCCCACACCCCCAAATAAAAATCACAGTACTACAGTATGCCACCTACTTCAGAAAGAACGTACATGACTAGCGTGGAATTAAAAAGCAACAGTACAGTTTGATTCTCATAATATCCATTATTGCTATGCAAGCCCATGTCGATAACCCCAAAAAATATATGTTTGTTAAACTTGAATCTCATAATATCGATAATTGCTATGCAAGACCATGTCGATAAACAAAAAAAATAAAAGAAATGTTATATATATTTTTAAAACTTGGACTAGCTTCTATATGAATGGGAAGTTATACAAGCATGCGCATTAATAATCAACAAGGTCCCAGGTCCCAAAGAGAATTAGACGAAGGCGTAGAACTGTGAGAGCAGGCTCGGGAAGATTAAAGAAAGCCACAAAGCCAACTATTTGAAAATGAATCGTTTGTGAGAGGTGTCGATAAGAAGTTGAAATCCTTGAGCCTTGTGCGGGGGAGGGGGAGAGGTGGATCTGTATGAAAGATTACCTGTAATTCAAAGACATATTCTCAACAAGTCATCATAATGTTTTTATCCCCACACCCCCAAATAAAAATCACAGTACTACAGTATGCCACCCACCTCAGAAAGAACGTACATGACTAGTGTGGAATTAAAAAGCAACAGTCATGTTTGATTCTCATAATATCCATTAGTGCTATGCAAGCCCATGTCGATAACCCCCAAAAATATATATTTGTAAAACTTGAATAACTTAATATCCATAATTGCTATGCAAGCACACGTCGAGAAAAGAAAAATAAATACTGGGAAGTCATGTACGCATGCGTAGGAATGTACTATGAGGCCACGCTCGGGAAGATTCAAGCCAGAAAGCCATCAATTACAAATGAATGGTGTGGGAGAGGTGTAGATAAGAAGTTGAAATCCTTGAGCCTTGTGTGTGTGCTGGGGCGAGAACGCTGTATGATGTATTATCAGTTCAAAGAAATATTTATTAATATTATCTTAATGTTTAATACGCAGAAATGTGATACTGTAACACGCCTATGCGTTTCACACTGCTCTGAGTATAATACAGACACAGTACACACGCTGCTCTGTGTATACTACAGAAACTGTACAGTACAGTACACACACTGCTCTGTGTATAATACAGACACAGTACAGTACACACGCTGCTCTGTGTATAATACAGACATTGAATTGCTATTGGATTTTTATGACAACAACTCGCAATTGCCCACTTGAGTTTCTCGACGGTATTGCAGACAACGCTAAAATGCCCTTTTCTGATCCGGACAAAATGATAAACAAGCCGTGTGTTTAAGTCGGCGAGATTCAAATAAATTGCGCGCCATCGCATGGGTATTCCGATCTACACACCATGTTAAATGTTCGAATAACGGCAGCTCCATCTCTAACTATTACATTTTATTTTATATTTATTGCACCAATTTGTTAGTGCTATAATAGGGGCCTTCTTTTCTAGCCTTATTTGCTTATAAGGTTTTTTGTCCACACGTTATTAGCCCCAGCACCCTAATTCTCATTGACAGTCGCTAGAGTGTTTTTTCCCTTCCTCCCCCTTTCCCACTTGTTGCATCCATCAAACCAACCCTGAAACTCAAAGCCTATAAATCCCCTGGTCCCAGCACCACAGGAAAAGCAAAACACAGAAAAGTCTTTATTGTCGCATAATTTGCACATAGTCACAGTAATGCATGCAAAATACACGGGTTCAAGACCAGACACTCTAGGACCCCCAAAACACAGTTGAGGAGCAACCAAGTGGGCTTAACCTTTATTATAAAGCCTGGTTACCCCCTCACCGTCACAGTGTTCTACTAACTTATTAGCAAAACGCAACTCTAACCACAAACACGAATCTCACTCTGTGAGTACCTCTATAGCCCCACTCTCTCCCAACACTGCCCACAATTTTCAATTTGGCCCAGTATCCGAAGAGGAGATTACACAAGTGCTCCTCAAATTAAAACTAAGCAGCCAATGTGGCCCTGGCTTACTGCAATCTAAGTTCCTAAGACTTTGTGCCTCAGCCATTGCCAAACCAATTGCTTCCATAGTCAACTCTATTCTGTATGCAAGCCATATCCCTAAGACCTGGAAAACTGCCAGAGTTGTCCCAATCTTCAAAAAGTGGGGACAAAAACACTGTCTCAAACTACAGTCCAATCTCTCTTCTCACAATACTAGCCAAAGTCATGGAAAATTAGTTCACTCCCAATTAAGTGATTACTATACAAAGACAAATTTCCCTAGCCAATTACAATCTGGCTTTCGCCCCAAACACTCTACCGTAACTACCCCGCTAAAAGTTTGCAATGAAATCCAGTGTGGAATGGAACAAGAACCACTCACTGGTGCAATATTCCTAGATTTTGCAAGGGCTTTTGATTCTGTTGATCATGTTATCTTGCTTAACAAACTCTAGTGATCTGGAATAGGAAAGCATGCTTTAAACTGGTTTAATTCCTACCTATAAGGTTGATCCCAACATGTGTCATCTCAGGATCTACTCCAACTCCTTGGATATCACCTGTGGTGTCCCACAAGGCTCTGTTCTGGGGCCCCTACTCTTCTCAGTGTTCATCAATGATCTTCCTACAGCTTGTAAGGGAGCTTCAATACACATGTATGCAGATGACACATTCTTATATGCACACAGCCAACGCCTCTCCGACCTTGAACACATTGTAAGGAATCAGGGAACACATCCCTTGTGGTGTGTTCGCTCCTTACCTGATGCTCCTAACACATCCGCACAGCTTACAGAGCACGCACGCACACGAAGGTCTTCATACCCTGCTACGGAGCTTGGCTCCGTCCCCCGTCGCGACACAAGTCTGTCTTGCATGGCGGGTACACGAGTCGTCCGTACTCCACACCCCAGCCATGAGTAAAGTACTATAATCTCTCCCACCATTCTCCTGTGCCTTTCAGCCAATCTCTGCCTCCGTTGAGGTCGCACCTCCACTCCGTCCCTCATTCCTATTGGTACTACTCTGTTATATTATCCCTGCTCTCTCACTTCCTCATTGCTGAGCATAGTTAATTGTATCCTTGTTCTTCCACTTCTTAGCTCCTGTGTTCCGGTTTCTGTCTTGCCTTTTTGCTGATTAACATCTTGTGTACTGACCCTGCTTTACTTAGGACCCCTCTCTGGATAACAACCCCGGCTTGCCTCTGACTGCCCGCACTTCTCCAATCCCAGACCTCACCTATTGGACAATCTACGATTCTGCTGGCTCCAATCCCTGACCACGGCACACGGACTCTGACCACTTTACTGGATCCTCCTTACCGACCGTGGAAAGTAATATGACTAACCCACTCTCTCCAACCCAGACCCTGCTATGCTGACCATCAACCCTCCAGGCGTGCCTCCGCTGCTGTGGGTATGCAGTGTTACCCTTTCCCACCTCAGTACCGGGGTCCCGCCTTGTTCGTGGTAAGCACAAGCATTACACACATACTTCAATCTGACTTTTTGAGACTTGAAATCTGAATTTCCCAAAACAAACTGTTTTTAAACACTGACAAGACTGTAACAATTGTATTTGGGACCAAGGTCAAATTTGTAATCTTCCAATGACTGAGCTCCAGATCAGAACCAACGCTAATACCACCCTAACTCCTGTTACTAGTTTTAAATACTTGGGCATATGGTTTTACTCCCATTTACTGTAACATTCGGTAACATTGATACCCTGACTTCCAAAACCTATGCCAAACTAGGTGTACTTTACAGAAATAAATTCTCCCTAAGTATTCTAGTCAGAAAGCATATCACACAGCAGATGCTAATGCCAATTATCGACTATAGGGACATAGTACACTGTTCAGCACCCCAAACCCAATTTAACAAACTTGACACCCTCTACAATTCAAAATGCCATTTTGTTCTCCAATGCAACTAAAACACACATCACTGCGAATTGCTCAAATAACTAGATTGGTCATCCCTTGAGTCTAGGCGCAAAGTTAATCATTCCTGCTTGCCTACAAATATTTTCTGGGCATGCTACCCATCTATCTGAACAAGCTCCTCAGCCACATGCAGCACTTATCATCTGAGATCTGACTCCAAAAGACTGTTCATGGTCCCAAGGTTCAGAAAAGTATCTGCTGCTCCTCCTTCTCTTATCGTGCCCACCAAAACTGGAACAATTTATCGGAGACTCTCACAGCTGCCACCAGTTTAAGTTCTTTCAAAACTAAAGCTGTCTCCCATTTTAATCTGGTCTGTAACTACTACATACGCCTATAATATATATTATCTGTAACTGTGAATTCTAGGTCTTGTATATAATGTATACCCTGTTCACTTATGTAACTGTATTTGTAACCATGTATTATTTGTCATCATAACTCTGTGCTGAGGACATACTTGAAAACAAGAGGTAACTCTCAATGTATTACTTCCTGGTAAAACATTTTTATAAATAAATAAATAAAATTGCCTCACGAGTTTGTTCAATGCTGGTACTATTTTATTAAAATTTATATCTGTATGCTTAGGTTAAGATATATCCCTGTGTCCCACCCTAATCTGTAGACCCCCTTAGAGGCCATAAGTTTTGTTTTGTTTAAAAATTTGTTTGTTTAAATGTTACTTACTTTACTTACCGCCTCTTCACCCACGGATGGGTATAGGCGACTTCCACGGAAAAGTTTAAATGTTAGTATGTTTAAAAGTGAAAATACGAGTGAAAATTTGTAAGAAGCCAGTTCTCACATATCTGACAGATATCCTTAAGATTTGGAGTTACAATATTGTATGGCTTTCCATGTACAGTATATGATGTAAACATATGTCTTTTTTTTTCATATGATGTTTTGTTTCAATGTACACAGGTATGTCAATCTAAAATAAAGAATCGTTTAATTTATTTTTTAAAGTTTGTATTTTGTCACGTTGGATGTAGCATTGGACATTATACAATTGCCTAGCTTTCAAAACCATTATGAAACTTAGTAGAAAGAGTGTACTTACAGAGCACAAAAGGTTAGATGTTTTTCTCCCATTTTAACATCTGAATATATCTTCATTATGGACATCTGCATGATTCCTCCAAGGATGAGGTCCCCCTGTTTGCTGTAGCTCAGAAGCTCCTTATTTGTCTCTAAGCCACATCTAGAACTGTTGACAGAATCTCTTCCAATGATACTGACAAGGATCAGGAAGATTATTTGGCCCAAAGTCTTCAACATTTCTCTAATAAAGAGATCACAATGTGATATTATCAGTCAAGACTCAATATGTTACTTTAATACTGTACTCTATAGTAGATTCAAAATAAAGGTACCTTCCCTCTTGTACCTAAAGATGTATGAGGCTTATTCCCCTCCCCCCCAAAAAAATTAAACCTGTTTTAATGCAGAATATCACAAAGTTTTCATAGCATTCAGAGGCAATGCTGGCAGACGACCTACCAAAAACATCACAACAGAAGGGAACAGTGACGCCTGCTACATCTGTATATTCAATACCAATACTAAGCATATTTGCAATTAGTTGCTGTCACTCTGGCAGTGAAGGGGTTACATTTTACTAAAGGCCTCCTAATACGCCCAGATACTGAAAACAATAGAAACAAATTGAAGATTAGTGTAATTATTTGAAGAGGAAATGCTGTATGTTTGCTATACTTTGCTGGCTCCAGTGGTGTAGCTAGACATGTGCAGGCCCCCAGGCAAAACATATTTCAGGGCCCCATTATAAGTAAACGTATTCCATAGATACAGCAGAAAAATTTGCCTCGATTTAAATTGGAAGATCTCTCTCCTCATAATCTCTCCTCTTCCTCATATCTCCTCATCACCTCTCCTCATCATCCCTCCTCATCCCTCCCCAGCTCTACCCCTCAGCTATCTCCCCCCCTCCAGCTCTCTCCCCTCCTTCAACTCTTTCCCTCTCCTCCATGCCTACCTGTTGGACAGGGTGGTGATAGAGGCAGACACGGGGGGGGTGGTCAGGGTTTGAGATGATGGTATGCGGCGGTGATTGGCCATCAGAGTTAAGCAGAGGAGCAGCCGGCAGAGGAGTTAGAAGTTGCACAGAGGCAGAGCAGGACAGCCGGGGAGGAGCATGCCTCACCAGTGTTCCTCCCCGGCTGTCCTGCTATGCCTCTGTGCTACACCTACTGTAACTCCTCTGCCACCTGCTCCTCTGCTTCATTCTGGTGGCCTGCTGCCACATACCATCATCTCCCCCTGCCTGCCTCTAACTAGGTGAGAAGAGAGATAGATGGTCAGCAAGGCCACCGACAGGGGGGAGAGAGGGCCCCCAACAGCATGGGCCCCCAGGCATTAGCTATGCCACTGGCTAGCTCTATTGACAATGAAGGGGTTTGTTCGAACTTGATGCTTTAGTATAAATAAACTCAATGTTTAGATCAGATTAATTAGATATTGCTTTTTAAGTTTGCTGAATTCATACAGTACCTGCTGTCATGGGAGACCAGGCATTTTCACCTATTACCAGGATCATACATTGTGCAAAACAGGTAATTTAAATAAAGTGTAAATTTAAGAAAATACACACTTACTGGGGGACTGGGGGTGAAAACTAGACTTTCTTAGTTGCTGTGGCTTCTAAATCCAAAGATTACCCTGACAGCAACTTAGCCTGAAGTGTTCTGGAACTGAAATCAACCTGCAATTCCAGATGCCACCGCTCCCCTCTCTCTAGAGGACTTGAGTTTACTTGCTGGACACACTGCTTAGAATCTACAAATCTGATTCAGCCAATCAGAGCAATGCTGGTTTTGTGAAGCATGGCAAGTGGGGGTGCTCAATCATCTGCCAAGGGCATGAGTAAGGTTGCCACCTCTTTCACTTGCTATTCAGAAACCACACGCAGATTGGGCTTCTCCACGTCTTGTGGGGCAAATGGAAATTTTGTGAACTTCCATTCATCCCAGAATGTGGGTACTTGCTCTTCCCTCCTGCCCAAATGGTCTTGACACCTCAGACATCCTCTGTTGCTTTCATCTCTGGTGTACTGTCAGAACTACTGGCACCACGTTGGTAGCTTCAGTGGCCTGTCAGAACATTGGTTCTGAGAGTCCCAGCTCACTTATTGTGCACAAAGCATATATGTACTTAACATACTCTGTTAATAAAATATACACTTTAAAAACCTAAGTCTTTCTGGTATGGGAAATAGAATAAAAAGCTGCACTTTATTTTTCATTAGCCATATTCCCCCCACGCTATTGCATAGACTTAGTATGGATTCTAAGAATCCCCGCACAACCTTATATGTATGGTTGGAGCACATCAGAACCCCTATACTGGTTATGGGTGACCTGGGCATTTACTGGGTATCCCCATTAACCTAGGGACCCCTTGACTGTTTCAGGGACACCTCACATCCCTACGCCCCTTTTACCTTTTTGATCTGTGCTGAAGCAGGGAACAAACCCATGAACCCATATGCAGGTGCTGGGTGACTGGGGCATTAACTATGAAATCCCTGTGGCGATGGAGGGGTTAATCAGGCCATTTATAAAGGCATTATACCCAGCTGATTAACCCTAAAAAGCAATGGGACTGAAGGGGTTAACGATATTTGCACCACACTGATATGTTTGCCCCTACACCATATTTCTTGTCCCCATTTTGCAGTCCATTCCCTGAATGCATTAATAGGAATGTATACAAACTGGGCCAATTGGTTTTGAGACACAAGAGGGAGCTGTGAGCGCTAAACCAAGCGCTGATTGAAGACACATGGCTATGTATGGGTGGCCACGTTGAAAGTATAGTTATCCATTTCTAAGCGCTCGACCTCACAACCGCAAGGTTAAGTGAGTAAGTGGTTTGCGGTCTAGCTGAAGTTGTTGCTGTCAAAATGTATCCGCTACCTTGTTAGCTTCATAACTTGAAAGAGGGAAAGTCAATTGACTTGAGAATTGGGTTAAGCAGCAAAACCACATCATAGCCCGTTCAATTAAATAAGCTAACTTGCGAACGGAATAAGCTAGCACTCTCATTTTTGGATTGCAGTAAGGAATAAATAAACCATACACACACAAGATAATGACCCACTCCTCTTCCCGCCTCATCCAGGGAGACAGCCAACCAAAAGGGTAAAAGGAACAGAGGGTTATGATTTGATTTGAAGTATATTTATGTATATATTTACTTACTTTTGCCACCGGTCATTCATTGTTTATTCTCTAATTGTAATATGTTCTTGTGACGATAAGGGGGTAATCAGGCTTATTAATAAAGGTCAAGCCCGTCTTGTTACAACTGATCCATGTTTTGGGGTCCTTGAGTGTCAGCTCTTGGACCTGACTGTTGTACATATACTGCTATTACTGAATGTATAAAGTGCGACAATACATTATTTTTATGTTTTTGCCTTTCCAGGAGTGCCAGCAAGCAGAGATTGCTAGGCTATGGCTTTAATTGAGGTTATTACGGATAAGGTGTTGTCAGATTGTGCCTAGATAGTCGGGGTCCAGAGTTGCTGGATACCCCAATAATGTAGCCGGGAATCAGGTCGGAATCCCGGATACATATAGGCACTATAGTCCGGTCAAAATTCTGCCCTGGAAACGTTCTTTAGCACAGACCAGAAAGGTAAAAGGGGCATAGGAGTGCAAAGTATCCCCAGAACCGTACAGGGGTCACTACTATAAAGAGTGATGCCCAGTTAATGCCCAAATCACCCTGAACCTGGTATAGGGGTTCATGGGGTGCTCCAACTATATGATAAAGCAATAAGGTTGTTGTTGAAAATGTAAAGTCAGGTTTTGCAGAGTGTCATGCATATGGCTAGTAAGAATAGAAAGTATGAATTCTCATTGTAGCCCTGACACCAAAAAGACTTAGACATTTTTAGCAAGGCACAGAGCAAAAGTATATTTTATTAAAGGGATTGTTTAATATGTATGATGCTTGGTGCAGTATAGAATAAGCTGGGGATTTTAAAGCCTGGGAACATGAGAGACCAAATAGCTACAAAGTTGGTGCCAGTAAGTCTGATCTTAGTCCGGACTTGAAAGCCACAGATGCAGCCGGAGACGTCAAAGCCATTAAAGCAGGATGGCTAGGTGGAGTATCCAGGTCCTGAGATGAATACAAGCCACTCCGGAAAGTAGTCACCTTCCCAGACATGGAGGCCCCTAAGACAGCGGGTGTCTTCTGAATAATAAGTAGCTATGGTGGCAAATTCAGGCATGCCTTTATTCCATTAAGAAGACATGCTTGCCTGGCTTTGGAATACTAGCAGGCTTCTGATTGGCTGGTTGTAGAATTCCCACACTCGCATTGGCTGTAGCATTTCATGAATGAGTCTGAAATACTATAAGAAAGTCAGCAGCCAATCCGGCCCACAGATTCATCTAAGATTCAAGCACCAGAACAGCAGCGGTAAATTTGAAACCACCAAAAGATGCTCGAAGATTAATAGACATGAGCCAGCTTCAGAAATTACAAGGCAAGAAAGTTTCTAAGTCCAGCTCTTCGGGGCCAAGTTCTGTGAAAGGAACGTAGTGGTCGCAGCAGGGATTGCACGCCGAAAAGAGTACCAGAACGTTTGGTACTCGCTCCTGGTCAAGGGATTTCAGCACCTCCAGAGCGGAAAGAGTGGTGGTGTGTGGAACTTCATGCCGATTTGAGTTCCAGGACTTTTGCGGGTACAACCCGGTCAAACTAAAGACTTTGTTTTCTGTGCTGTTGCACTTAGGAAAGGTTAGTTTTGTAGCCCAGACCCCCAGTAAGTGTGTTTTCTCCTGTTCTTTGTAATTCACTGTGTGTACGTCTGTTTCAATGGAATACATGACAATTTGTTTTACTTCTTGGTTTTGCTCAGTGACATGATCCCGGTATAAAGGTATAAATATCTGGTCTCCCATGACAGTGCTCATTGGGAATGTTGCACCATTCCCCCCACCTCTGATTTCTGTACTCCCCTCTCACCCTTTCACAGTTGTTGAAAAACTCCATAAAAATGTCAGTAAAAATAAATAAATAAACACAAACAAGGCCTTACTTACTGTTTTCAGGGGCCACGCTAATCCAAGTGGAGTTCCTCTTGGAGTTTTGCAGCTGCTGTAGAACTCTGCAGGAACGATAGGTGGTGCTAGTGAGTCTTGCAATGTATGTTATTTTACAAGTTTTATTTCAGTAAAAGACCAGTATTAAAGTATTCTAAATTATTTTTTTCATGTCTCTATTTACCTATCCTGTAGCAGGGATATTGTTGTACGGTATGTTGAAAAGTTTCAAAACATTGAGTTTATTCTGTGAAAATCTGTAACTAGCACTATAGACAAATCGAGCCTCAGGGGGAGGGTTGGTACTTTCCATCACATGAACAAAAGCTTTAAAATACTGTAGGAACCCTTGACACTGTTACTTGCTGTGTGTGTGTCTTTGTTTGCTTCTAGGCACATCCGCGTCTCAGAGAAGCATGATGGGTGGGGGAGGGTAAAGTATGTACTAATGTAAGCACTCAATAAATGTCAATTTTACCCAAGATACAGCTTTATTTCAGGGAAAGATTAAGTGAAAAAAAACATAATTTTGTATGTGCTGGAAGATAAGAACAATAGATAATGTTAAAATAATAATCTTTGAGATAAAAAAGAGAGATTCAAACAATAGCTTCATCTGGCTGTCTCTTGTACAGTTTCACAGGTAAATTAATTGTGAGATAGTTATTTATTAATAACTGATGTAGCCAGGTCCCCAAAGAGTCCTCCCGGTGGCGTCAGAGGCACGGTGCCGCCATCTTTGTTATGTCCGCACAGGCGCGGGGGCTCACGCATTCGCAAACCTCAACGCTGCGGCCAGTGTAGTGAGCACGAAGGGGTAGATATGGCGCTCCGTAGTGCAGGGACTCCCCAAGGTCGCGCAGACACAGTTGAGCATAGAGGCGGCCATTACAGCTTCACACAGGCGCAGTAAAGATAGCGCACATGGTCCCAATGCTGAAGAGGTCCTGAGTGGACTACAATTCCCAGCAGCCTCTGGGGACTGCCCTTTCACCCACATCACATGCAGCCAGCCAGCAAATAGGGTTTGCAGCTTCTCCTGTTGGAAAATGATACAATGTTGCAGAGACCATGCTAGTCAGTTGAAGCTGGGAAAAGGAAGGGGGAAGAAGTGTGTAAGGAGCAAGTGGCTTCTTACACTAGGCTACGTTACCCCCAGGCCCCAGGTAGGCTCCACTCCCCACTAGGTTAGTGGGTAAGTTCATAGGGAAGGCCCCTTAGGTAGGGACCCTGCCCTTAGGTGAGTGTAAGTCTGGTCAGTGACACAGCTGCAGTTCTGTGTGTTCTGACAAGGAGAGACAGTGTGTCTTTAAGTGCAGCCACAGCAGTTAGCTTTGATTGCGTCAGTGAAAGGCCCCCACAGGAAGAAGCGGGGGTACTTTCCAAGTTATACAGTGTGTGTAATATCACCAGTGCCAGTTGCAGGTGGTGAGCTGCCAGAGTCTGGGATCAGACAGAATCTGCAGTAAGAGATCTTCTGCATGCAGGGGCAAGGGTAGAGGTATACCACAGGGCCCAGTTAGTCCCCTGAGACACTAGAGGAATACTGTATGTTATAGGGTCTGCCTTAAGACAGGGACTCCTTCACCATACGCAGAGAGAAAGAGGAATGCTGCATGACAGTGCCTGACTGTCAGTACAGCATGTAGCAGACACTGTGATAAAGGATCATTCCGGCTGGGGACCCCTCCCCTGTGGAGTCAGCATGTGCATCCATTCCTGCAGAGAGCAGCGCAGCACAGCGTGGGATCACTGTGCGGTGTTGCTGAGTTCCAAGGATTTTCCTGATCAGGACTGATCAGGAAGGTAATATATATTACAGTAAGTGCACCACCACGCCCCAACACAGGGAAGCGCTATCCCTCACACTCACACTCTCTTTATTGTTGTGGACACTCAAGGGATAAGTGTCCAAGCACAGTATTACCAAAGGGACTGAAGGGGGATGTATGATGGACATGTGGGTGGGGGGATGGCTATATTCAGGGGGTGATGCAATGTTATTATATAATGTATTGATGTTATGCAAGAGAGTTTCATTGAAGTTATCGTTCATGCTCAGTAAATACTGTTTATTACATTGTGTGTATTTACTGTATGGTTTTCTGGTGAGGGCACACTCCCACCACGTTGGATCCCTCATCAGTGGAGCGCTGTGCACCGAGTGTAAGTACATACCCAGATTCCACGTGCAGAAGCTCAGCTCCTGGTTGCCAAACAGGTACAGCACCACAACTGATAAGTAGTCAGATACACCTACCACCTCAATATCACTTAGGGTGGGGGAAAGAGGGCTACATTTTGAGGCGCTGCTGAGATCAGACCTGGGTGGGGCCCTATTTTATTTTTGTGTCAATTGTTTCAACTAAATTTTCCATCATGTCCGTCGCCATCAAAGCAGAGGTCCATAATTGGGCCTTGGCGCAGCAGGTATCCCCAAGGCACGCGGTTGCCGTGCGGGGTATCCACCAATTCCATGGGGTGCCAGTGTCGCAAGCAAGTATGGAACTGTCCGGGTCTGGCCACTGCCCGTTGTGTAGACTGCAAACCTAATGCCGACGGGGGACTATCCTACTACTGGCCACCGAGCATGCCAATGCTCAGAAGCTGTCCCTCATGTATTACATCCGCCAGAAGGCTACTCCTTATATACCCACAGAGCCCTAGTGAAATTAACAGAACTGTGATCAAAAATGGAGGCTTCCTCATCCAGTGAGTCCACATCCAAAATGGGTCCCTTGCCAAGTCAGGAGAGCACAGTGTGACTGCCAGCTTGCACTGGAAATTTTGCAGAAACCGTCTGGGTTTGGCACGAAAACCAGAGCCCCGTCCCCGCGATGGGAGTGGCGCAGCACAGAGCCAGAACTATTCCTTGATAGAATTTACCCTCCCTCTAGAGTCCACCAAGGGGAGTGAGCACATTGAGCAGCAATCAGCCATGTCTGTTCTCCATAAAAAAGTACGGGTGTGCAGCGAACACACCCTCAGTCGTATAGAGCCTGGCGAATGATGGTGTAACGTTCTTTGTGTCCATGCTTACAAAAGGACTTAAATATACGGATAGTGTGAACATTGATCCCTCTCAGCTACCAACCAGTAGTTTTGGTGGCACGGGGACGGGCTGGAGTGTTTCAAATATCCATGTTCCAAATGAATTGCCAGGTTGCGAATTAATCTGGGGACATTACTGTTTTGGTTGCGGTACACAGTTCCTGGAGTCAGTGCTGCTGCGGACGCCGGAACCCGCTGAGAGAAAGATGCGATGGCCTCTACACACAGATGGGGTGTACTACCTGCGCTGACATTCACCCTCAGCTGTATAGAGTCATACGGGCTCAATAGTTAGCCTCGCCAATGGTAGTATGCCCATGTGTTTAAGAAAAGACTGGAATGAGAACTGGTGGCTGACGTGGTTATCTACGTTACTATTACGCTCAACAACAGTGTAGATGGGAAGATGCCTGCACTGCTGCCTCATTGGTTGTGGTTGCCCCATCGGTGAATTGACCCGAGGGCCCAAGTGTACCGACTGTGAGATGCAGTTACTGAAACCCAGACTGCTGCAGCCTACAGAACGCCAGAAGAGGAGGAGGAGGAGCCGGAATTCTCTACTATAGTGAGTTATGCTGGTAATCAGTCTGTCCTCATTCCAGAGCCTCAGGGGACCCGTGTGTGCAAACCAATGTTGCAGACACTGTTCCAGACACTCTCAAAGGGACATCCTAGTTCTAGAACAAGAACCTCTGATGCGGAACCCGTAGAGAAAGAGGCGGCTGACGTCTCTACCCAGGCGGTCAACGCTGCTGCTAGTCAACACTACCTAGGTATGGAAGTTGCAGAGGCTCGTGTGCCCAATGGCATTTTAGACCGTTCCCGAGCAGGAGCCTCAGATTGTCAGACCACCGAGCGAGGTGAATGCCAGGAAAAGTGGGATGCACTTCCTCTAGTTGCACCGGGAAAGGACTGTTTGCTGTTGACAGCCAAAACCGAAACAAGGTACCCAGATGCTGTCCCCCTGTGAAAGTATTCTTCTCTCCTATCGCTGACACTGATCCACCATTAGTGGTGAATGCGCCAACCGGCGGACCACTCCTGCAAAGATCAGAGTCCAGTATCTTGGCGGATACAGAGCCTGCGGTGGTCCCGTGCGCCCTAGATGAGGTGTATCCAGATGCTGCCGTGTTCTCTGTGGTGGGCCCGTGGGCCCAAGTGAGATTGCTCATGACTTGGCGTGGGGGCCCGTTGTGTACATTGACGTTCCCCCATAGCAACCGCTGGAGCAGCAGAAACGGAGGAAGAGTCCCATGGCCGGGCGACTCCCAGTGTGAAGGAGGAACAGCCGGAGATGAGACCGGAGGAAGAGGATCCCATCGCAAGCCAGCGGAGTGGTTGAGATACCTCTTACTCCCCACAGGCTCCGATGGAGGCACCGGACGTAGAAGAAGAGGTTACGGTGGGGACCCAGTCCAAAATCGCGGCTCGCTTCAACCTGGGAGCCCCGTACGTTCCAACTCAATGGTCCCAGGACTTGGATCCACGCTCCCGAGTTTCCAGGAAATGATCGCTACCAGCGGTACAGGATCAACAGTGTGTACCGGTCATACACCAAGTGGATGGACAATTCAACTCTACCCTGAGTCCAGTGCAGCTGAGGTGGTAACAGTCAGCGTTCCTGAGACCTGTTGGACAAAGTGAATCAATGCAGTGGTAAGGTATCAACCTTACCCCTTGCAGGATGAAACGAGACTTTGAGTCGTAGACATTGCTCATCGCTTGCTTCATGGAAGCCTCCCAGTGGCTTAGGGACAAGGACTGTGTTATGAGTGATCCAGTAAAAGTTGCTCCTTTAAGCACAAAAGGAGCACTCTCTCACCAGGTGTAGGACCGCGGAAAAGGTCAAGACCTCCTGGCATACACATCCATTGCGCGGATGGCAGGTAATGTCTGCCAAGAGACACTGTGCTATTCATTCCACCAGGGGAGGAAGTAGTGTGGAACCAGTGACTGTTGCACCTGACCAGAGTTTGCGGAGGCTCAAAAAGTGAAAGTGAGGTAACCCCACATTATCGTTGGGCACCCCACAATTGGTCTCAGCAACAGCTAACACTCGCTGGGCCTCGGGTATATAATATTATATAAGTATGCACTGTTGACGTTTTAAAGCACCTGTGATAAGTTGTATATACTATGCCCTGCATTTTTATTATATAACTCTGTCCTCCAAGCGGGCCGTTGTATTCCACCAGGGGGATAATGTATCCATGTCCCCAAAGTCCTCCCGTGGCATCAGAGGCACAGCACCACCATCTTTGTATGTCCGCACAGGCGCGGAGGCTCACGCTGCGCAACATGACACGGGGCCAGTGTAGTTGAGAGCGAAGGGCAGAGATGGTGCATAGGCAGGGACTCCCCAAGGTCGCGAGGTGCAGTTAAGCATAGCAGCGGCCATTACAGCTTCACACAGGTGCAGTAAAGATAGCGACGCGGTCCAATGCTAAAGAGGTCCTGATTGGAACTCAATCCAGACAGCCTCTGGGGACTGCCCTTTCACCACATCACATGCAGCCAGCCAGCAAATAGAGTTTGCAGCTTCTCCTGTTGGAAAAGGATACAATGTTGCAGAGACCACCTAGTCAGTTGGAGCTGGGAGAAGGAGGGGGAAGAGTGTGTAAGGAGCAAGTGGCTTCTTACACTAGGCCACATACCCCAGGCCCCAGGTAGGCTCCACTCCCCACTAGGTAGTGGGTAAGTCATAGGGAAGGCCCTTAAGTGGGGACCCTGCCCTTAGGTGAGTGTAAGTCTGGTCAGTGACAGCTGCAGTTCTGTTGCTCTGACAAGGAGACGTGTGCTTAAGAGCAGCCAAAGCAGTTAGCTTTGATTGCGTCAGTGAAAGGCCCCCGCTAGGAAGAAGGGGGGGTTGCTTTCCAAGTTATACAGTGTGTGTAATATCACATGCCAGTGCACGGTGGTGACGCCAGAGTCGGGATCAGACAGATCTACAGTAAGAATCTTCTGCATGCAGGGGCTATGGTAGAGGTATACCCCAGGCAGTTAGTCCCTGAGACATTAGAGAGAATACTGTATGTTATATGGTCTGCTTTAAGAAAGGGACCTCCTTCACCATACGCAGAGAGAAGAGGAATTCTGCATGACAGTGCCTGTGTCAGTACAGATGTAGCAGAGACTGTGATAAAGGATCATTCCGGCTGGGGACCCCTCCCCTGTGGAGTCAGCATTGCATCATTCCTGCAGAGAGCAGCGCAGCATGGTGTGGGATCACTGTGCGGTGTTGCTGAGTTTCCAAGGATTTTCCTGATACAGGACTGATCAGGAAGGTAATATATAGGAGTGCACCACAGGCCCCAACACAGGGAAGCGCTATCCTCACACTCAACTCTCTTTATTGTGTGACACTCAAGGGATAAGTGTCCAAGCACAGTATTACCAAAGGGACTGAAGGGGGGATGTATGATGGATGTGGTGGGGGGGGATGGTATCATTCAGGGTGATGCAATGTTATTCATATGATGTATTGATGTTATGCAAAGAGAGTTTCATTAAAGTTATCGTTCATGCTCAGTAAATACTGATTATTCACATTGTGTGTATTTACTGTAGGTTGTTCTGGTGAGGGCACTCCCACCACGTTGGATCCCTCATCAGGGAGGCGCTGCACCCGAGTGTGTAAGTATATACCCCAGGTTCGTCGGGCGGAAGCTCAGCCCTCCTGGTTGCCAAACAGGTACAGCACCACACTGATTAAGTAGTCAGATACACCTACCCATCATCCTACACTTGGGTGGGGGAAAGAGGGCTACACTGAGAAGAAAAAAGATGCACTTCATTATCTCCAATGCTGTAAATTAATGGAACGCATATCGGTTCATTGCGGGTATGCGTATTCTATGTATCCGCCCCTGCCTTCCCTCTCCTGCTGACTCTGCTCTTGCGGTGCTCTTTCCTCCCCTCTTGCTCCCTGCCTTGACCTCTGCTGCTACTCCCTTCTGCTGTGCTCCTGCCTCTGCCCCCTGTCTTCATGTCTGTGACATGCTCCCCTGCACCACTCTCTGCTCCTTCTCTGCCTCTCCTCTCCTCCTCTGCATGCCTCTGCTTTGCTCTCCTCTGCCCTCTCTGCTGTCCTCGCCTCTCGGTCTGCTGAATGGAATGCATGGACTGTCCTGACTGACTCTCTGAACTCCCTGCCTTGAACACTCTCTGCCCTTGACCCTTGCTCTTCTCTGCTCTCCTCTGTCTCCTCTGCCTCCTGACTCGCTCCTCTGCTATGACCTGCCTCCTTGACTGTGCTTCCTGCTGCACCCCTCCCCCTCCTGACCTGCCTTCCTTGTCTCTCTGCTCTCCTGCCTCCTCCCTGCTTCCTCCCTGCCCTCCCCCTCTCCCTTCTGGCCCCCCCTCTCTCTCCTCTCTGTCTCCCCTCTCTCTGACTGCCTCTCTCCCTAGCCTCCCTGAATGGCCCCCTCCAATGTCCTCCCCCTCAACCTGACTTGCTGACCATCATCCCACTGACATCATCTCTCTCTTCTCTTCTCTGCCCTTGATCCCCCCCTCAATCCTCTTCCACTCTCTTCTCCTGGCTGCTGCTGACCCTGTCTTCTCCCGCTCTCTCTCTCTGCTGTCTGCTGCCTCGGCTCTCTGCTCCCCTCCCTGACCCCCCCCCCCTTCTCTGACCCTCTCCTCTCGTCTCCTTCCGGCCTGACTCTGTCTCCTGCCTCCCTGTCCTCCCTCCCTCTCTGCCCCCCCCCCTGCCTCTCTGCGCTCGGCTGCTGACGGCTCCTGCTCTCTGCTCCTGCTTTTCGCTTCTGCCCTGCCTTCTCCCTCTCTCTTGCTTGCGGTGCCCTGCCTCCCTGATCGCCCCTTCTCTTCTCCTGGCCTGCCTGACGCTCTCTGCTCCTCTCCTGCCCTCCCCTCTTTCTCTCTGACCTCATCATGCTCGTGACCGCCTGTGATGCTGCTGCCTCTCCCCTCTGAACTGACCTTCCTGCTGCTGCTCCTGCTCTTCTCTCCTGCTGGCCCTGACCACACTCCCTCCTCTGCTCCTGCCTCTCTGCTTGTGCCCTGCCTCCCTCCTCTGCCGCCCTCCTGTGCCTTGCTACCCTGTGACTCTCCTTGCCCTGTGCTCCCTGCCCCCTCCCCCGCTCTCTCCTGCCTGCTGACTGACGCTGCTTGCCTCTCCTGCCGCCCCTGCTCTGACTGGCTCCCTCTCTGATACTGCCCTCTGCTTCTCCTTTGCTCCTGGATTCTGCTCCCTCATCTGACTCCCTGCTTGTCTCTCTGCTCTCTTTTTTCTTTTGCTTCTATGCTCTTCTCCTGCTGACTCCCACTGCCCCTGACTGCTGCTCCGCTCTGTCTCCTGCCCGCCTCCTGACTGCTCTCCCACTGCTGTCTTGATGACTGCATGCGTGCTCACCCCTGCTCCGGCCCGCTGACTGCTCTGCCTCTGCCCTGCTCTCTTTGCCTGCTGCTCTCCTGACCCCTGCTCTTGGCCCTCTTCTCTCCTCTCTCCCTATCTCCCCTGTGACCTCCTCCTCTGCCCTGACTGCTGAACTTGCACCTCTCTTCTCTACTGACTGCTGCCTCTGCTTTCTCCTTCTCCCCCCTGCTGACTCTGCCATTGCACTCCCCCCCTTGCCTGCTGACTGCCCATCTGCTGCCTCCTGACCTCCTCTGACACTGCTGCCCTCCTTGTCTCCTCCCTGTCCCATGACTCCCCCTCCCTCCTCCCCTCTCCGCCCCCTTGACCCCTCGGCTGCTCTTGCCTTACTCTCTTCTTCTGACTCGCTGACTCCTGCCCTATCTTTGCCTGCTGACTCTCCTCCCCTCTCCTGCTCTCCCTTGCTCTGACCTTCTCTTGCTGCTTCTTGCTGATTGCTTGTGTCTCCCTCTTGCCTTCCTCTGCTGTCTGCCTCCGCACTCTGCTGCCTGCCACTGCTTCCCCTGTCTGCTCTGCTCCACCCTGCTCAGACCCCTGCCCTCCCTGCTCCTCGCCCTCTCTGCTGACTGCTCCACCTCGGCCTCCTGTCGTGCTGAGCCTTCCCTGCCATTCTGACCTCTTCCCTGTCCCTACTGACTGCTGACTTCCTCTCTCTGCCCCTTTCTCTCCTCTGACTCCTGCCTGAATGCTCCCTTGCGCTCTGCCGCCTGCCGCCTGCTTGCTCTACTCCTCTGCTCTCCTGCCTGCCTCTCTCCTGCTGCCTGTTCTGAACTGTTCCCTCTGTTGGCTGCCCCCTCCCCCCACTCCCTTGCCCTTCTGCCTGCTCCCCTTGCTGCTCTGCCTCTGCTCTCCCTCTCCCCTATCCTCTCTCCTGAGGCCTCTCCTCCCTTCTCTTTGTCTGCCCTCGCGCCTGTCTCTGCTGCTTCTCTCTGCCTGGCCCTTCTGCTCCCTCCTCTGACTCACTCTTCTGACCCTGTCCTCCTGCCTGCTTCTTCCCCCTCCGCTTTTTCCTCTTCCTCTCTCTCTCTTGATGCCTCTCTTCTCCTGACTGCCCTGACCTTCCTGTGGTCTTGCCCTTGCCTCCCTCTTCTCCTCCTGCCTGCGCTTCACTGCCCCTCTCCCCTGCCTGCTCCCCTTCTCCCTTCTGACTCCTTGACGGCTCTTTCCCTCTGCCTTTCCCTCATGCCTGACTGCTTCCCTCCTCCCTCCTGCTGCCTCAACCTGATGCTAGCTCCCCCCTGCTCTTCCTGCTGCCTCCGGCCTGATTTGTGACTCCATGCTGCCGCTGCTTCCTCACTCTCTGACTCTGCCGCTCCATCTCCGCCCTTGCTCCTCTGCTGCCTGACCTCCCTCCCTCTGCTCCTCTGCCCTTGCTCTCCTTCTCTCCTGACTGCCTGACCCTGACCCCTGCCCTCATTGCTGACTGCTCTCTCTTTTCCTCTCTTGCTCTGCTTGCATTCTGCTGGCCTCTCTGCTTGCTGCTCTCCTTGTCCTGTGTGACCTGACCCTGCTCGACACTCTGCCCTTGCTGTTCCTGCCTCTCTCTGATCTGCTGCACCTTCTCCCCTGCCCCCTCTGCTGCCTTTCTCCCTTCTTGCCAATATGCCCTTGACCCTCCTCTGCCCCTGCCTACTCCCATGCCTGCTGACTCTCCTCTCCCCTCTCCTTCCTTGCTGCCCTTGCTGACTTCTACTCTCTGCTCTGCTTGACCTGCTCCTCTCCTTCTGCTGAACTCCTGTGACTCTTGCCTCCCCTGACTGCTGCTACTCTGCTCTCATCCTGACCCTCTCTCCTCTTGCTCTGCCTGTGCCCCACTCCCTCCCTCTGCTCACTCTGCCTCCCTCGCCATCTCAGTCTCTGACCCTCATTCCTCTCTGACTCCTTTCTGCTCTGACATGCCTCTGTTCTTATCTGCTCCCTCCTCCTCCCCGTCTCTGCTCTCCTCTGCTGATGCCTGCTGCTCCTGCTGTACCTTTGCTTCTGCTCACTGCTGCTGCCCTCTGCCCCTCCCTCCTCCTCTTTCTGCCCTTGAGCCTCTCTGCTGACCTCTGCTCCGTCTCCGCCTGCCCTGTGCCCCTCCCTTTGCTGCTGCTGCTGCCTCCCCCCTGCGCCTTTCTTCTCTGCTGCCTGCTGTGACCTGCCCCCTCTGCCTCCTGCCTCCTCCTCCCTGCTCTGCTCCCCTCTCCCATGCTCCTGCTGCGCCGCTCTCTCCTCTCTGCTCCCCTCTCCCCCTGCTATGACTGACTCTTCTCTGCCCTCTGGTCTCTTCTGCTTCTGCTCCCTGTCCCATGCTCTGCCCTGTCTGCCTTCTGCTGAACCCTTGTGCTGCTCCTTGACCTGACTCTGATCTGCACTGCACTCCTCTCCTCTCCTTGACTCTGCTGTATCCCATGACCTGCTGTTGCTGACTCTGCTTGCACTGACTCCTCCCCTGCCTCTCTGCTGCTTGCCGTGCCTATTCTGCCTGCCTCCTCTCTGCCCCTCCCCCCCTGAAACTGCCCCATCCATCTCCTTATCTCCCCCTCGCTGTGCTCCCTGCCCCTGACTCTCTCACATCCCCTGCTACTGCTTCTCTGCCTGCTCCTCCTGCCTCTGCCTCCTCTTCTCTGCTCCCCCTTGCCCTCTGCCTGCTGCCTGCCATGCTTGAATGCTGCCCCTGCACTCCCTCCCCTGCTCCTGCTCTCCTGATGGACTCTTGCCCCTTCCTTCTGACTCCCCTGCCCTGACTCTGCCTTCCTTGACCCTGCTCTGCTCTTCTCTGACCCATCCTCTCTGAACCTGCCTTCTCCCATCCTCTCTCGGCATCTCTGCCCCCATCGCCTCTGCCCTCTGTGCCATGACTGCCTGCTGCTTTGACTCTACTGACCTGCTGTACTCCCGCTCTCCTGACCCTGCCGCTGCCCTGCTCTTGCCTGCTTGACTGACTCTGCTCTGACCCTCTCTTCTCTCTTCTCCTCTTCCTGCTCTCCCTTCATGCTCTCTCTCTCCTCCCCTGGCTGTCTGCTTCCTCTGCTGACCCCCTGCTCTCCTCCCTTCCCCTCTCTGCCTCACTCCTGCTGCTGGCTGCTTGCCTGCTCTGCATCATGCTGTTTCCCTCTGCTTCCCCTCTGACTCCTGCTGACCCTGCCTGCTGGCTATCTGCTGCCCGCGCACTGCCTCCCCTCCCTCCCTCTGCCTCTGCCTCCTCTTTGCATCTGCTCCCCTCTGCTCTCTCTGCTCTTCACTCCCTGCTGCTTCCCTGACTCTCTCGCCCCATGACCTGCCTCTTCCCCCTCCTCTTCTCTCCCCTGCATGTCTCGGCACCATGCCTGCCCCTCCGCTCTCTGCCTGCGCTGCCTGCTGCCTTGCTGCCTCCATCCTGCTACTCTCTCTCTGACTCCTGCCTGCCTCTCCGACCCTGCCTGACTCCTCCCTGACTGCCTCCTGCCCTGCTTCTGCTGAGCTGCCCTCCCTGCTTTCCCCTGCCTGCTTCAGCTCCCCCTGTGACCTGGCTGCTGACCCCATTTGCCGCTCGTGTGGCCTCTCCTCTCCTGCTCTGCTCTCTCTCCTATGCCCTCCCTCTTCACCCTCCCTGCCCCTTTGCCCCTTTCCTGCCCGCATGTCCTGCTCTCTGCTGATTGCTCATCTGCCCTGACCTCTGCTCTACTCCCGACCCTCTGCCCTGCCCCCTCCTCTCTTGATGCATCTGCCTTGACTCCTCTGCTATCTCTCTGCCTCTGCTGATGCTCCTCTGTTGCCCTGCCTCCCGCATCTTTGCTCTCTTGACCCTGCTACTTCTCTGTTTGGGGCTCCCTCCTCCTGCCTCTGAACTGCTGAACATGCCTCTGCCTCCCACTCCTGACTCCTGCTGCTGCTCTCCTCCCTCCCCTGCTTCTCTGTCTGAGCCTTGACTCCCTTCTGCTCTGCTGCTCTCGCTCATGCTCTCCCTTCATGTGACTCGCTCTCTGCTTGCCTCATCTCCCCTGTCCTCCCGTACTCTCTGGCCTCCCCTCCCTCCTGCTTGACCTCTGCCTCTGCCTTCTCTGCTATCGGCTCTCTCTCTTGCTGCTGCTTGCTCTGCCTCTGCCTGCTCTCCTTTGCCCTGCTGACTTCGCTCTGACTGCTCTCTCTCTTCTGCCTCTGCCTCCTGCTGCTCTGCTTGTGCTGCCTCTCCTGCATGCTCCTGCCTGCCTCCTTTGCCTGCTGCCTCTGCTGCTGACCTGCCGTTCGCGCTCCTGCTATCCTTGCTGCTGCTGGCTGCCTGCCCTTCTACTGCCTTGCTTGTACCTTCTTCCCCTCCCATCTTCTTCTCCCCCTGCCTCCTCTCTATTCTGCTGCTCCTGCCTGCCCCCTGACTCTCTCTGCACTCCCTACCTTGACTGCCCATCTGCTCTTTCCCCCTGTCCTCCTGCTGTTGCCGACTCTCTGCTCCTCCAACTTCTGCTTTGCGCCTCTCCCGCCCCTCTGCTGACCTCCTCTCTCTCTCCTGCTCCTGCTCTCCTGCCTCGGCCCTGCCCTACCTTCCCCTGCCCTCTCTCCTCCTGCTTGCCTTATGACCCCTGCGTCCCTTTCTCTCCCTCCTCTGCTACTGCTGCTCTCCTCCTCCTCCTCCTTCCTGCCCTGCTGCCCTGCCTGCCTCGCTTGCTTGCTGCTGCCGCCTGCTGCTGCTGATGCTCTTGCCTGCTCTGCTGACTATGCTGCCTCTCTGCTCTCTGCCCCTGCTGCCCTGCCTCCCCTTCGCCCTTCGCTGTCCGTGCTCCTCCTCTCTGACCTCCTTCTCCCCTGCCCCTCTGATGACTCCTGCCTGCCTCTGCCTACTCTGTGCCCCTGCATCCTCTCCCCCCTTGACTGCTCCTGCTGCTGATTGCTGCATGATTCTCTTCCTGCGTGACTGCCCCCTCTCCCCTTGCCTTGAAACACCTTGCTCTGACTGCCTCCCTATGTTGCCTGACTCTGCTGCGTCCTGACCTGTGCTGCTGGCTGCTGACTCACCTGCCTCCTCCTGCTTCTGGCCTTCTGCCTGTCTCCCCTGCCTGTGCCTTGCCCTTGCTATCTCTCCTCTCTCTTCCCCTTACCCTGCTGCTGCTCTCTGCCTGACCTGACTCTGACTGATTGTCCTGCTGCCCTCCTAGTCCCCTGCTGACTGAATGTGACTCTCTCCCTATCTCTTGATCTTCCTGACCCCTCCCTCTTCTGCTCCGCTGGCGCTTGCCTCTCTTTGCCTCGCCCCTCCTCTTCTGACTCCTCCCTCTGCTCTGAGGAGATGCATTTAATTTGTTGGCGTTCAGTTCTCTGTAAACGGAATGTACCGTAATTATTCATGGATAAAGACAGAATATGGATGTCAGCTGGTCATAGCGTGATTCAAACAGTTGTCTGAAGTTGAAAGGGGTGTGTGTGCTGCACGTAATGTAGTTGCAGGATTCTTATAGGTATTCAAACTTATTATACAGAGCCCTTCAGGTAGAAGTCAGAATCTGAGGAGCTCACCTGCGATGGGCACTCGAAGCTACTTGAATAGCTCGATTTCTCAAAAATTGGGAGTTAGAGCTTTTTGAGCGCCGCTCCCCTTTCTGAGCAAGAGTACTACTGATCGGGAAGAAGCATTTTGCTTGACAGTTTGGCATGTTACGGAGTCTCTGACGAGCTCGCATGCAAAACTGTCAGCTGTATGCCCGCAGACCTGGCAAGACCCCAGTAGTATCAGGTGGAGGAAACGGTATACACCACACAGCAGTGGGAGCAAGCCGGAGTTGGTATATGTATGGCAGTGAGCTGTTGAGGAAGGTGTTTAAAGATACTTGCAACGTCTTGTGGAGTATAAGAGAGAGAATGGGTCATGTCGTGTGCCAATGTACAGGGGTTCCAGAGAGTAAAGTCGTCAGAGTATCAAGCCAGGTTTGAGGATTCCAGAGAGCAGCAAGGTGGGATTGTTAGCTAGGTCAAGGGGTACAGAGAGCAGAGTAGTCCAGGACTAGCAGGGTCAAAAGCCGGGAAATCCAAAGTAGACCACAGGAGTAGGTGGATACAGCAGTACACAGAGGGAGCACGCATAGGTCAGCACACACATGGAAACAGGAACAGCAGAGACGGATAGAGAGGACAGACAGTGGTAATAAGTGAAACACACCAATAGGAGACAGGGATTAGCAGAGAGAGAGAGTGGGAGACAACGATGATAGGACAGGGGAGTAGAGGAGGAGACAGAAGGGGCAGTTCATGGACTGGCCTGTAAGGACTGGGAGGAGGGAGTCAGGATCGTGGGGACCAGGTGCTCTATAAGAGGATGTGGCGAGCTGTAAGTGTGAGGGGTGGGATGCGAAGAAGCTGTGAAAGGGAGATGGCATGGAGGCAAAGAGAGGAGGAGCACCGGGGGAAGGGGAAAGGCGAGACAGAGATGAGGAGCGTGTGCGCGACGCCCTCCGTAGGTTGAGAGGAAGCGCAACAGGGCCGCATCACTAAGGCGCGGGGGAGCGCCGCGCTGCGGGTATCCCGACGGAGGGAGTAAGGTAAGGGACGGACAGAGCCGGCAGGGGTGGTAAGGCATTGGCCGTGGGCCATAACGGGGTGCCTAGGAGCAGGAGGAGGTCGGTGGCAGGCACTGGAGGAGCGTGGGGGAGCACGGGACCGGGGGGCAAGCGCGGGCAGCGTGGAAAGATGGAACGGGACAGGAGGAGAAAGAGGAGAGGGAATGGGAGGAGATGGGACAGAGGGAGAGACAGAAGGGGAAGGAATCCTACTGAACAGTAACAGGATCCTCCCTGAGGAGCGATCCCAAGCGATCTAACCAGGGTTTGGTGGGAAATTTTGTGAAATGGTCGAAGTAGAGTTGGTTGCGTGAATGTGACGTGCGTGGTACCATGAACATTCTTCTGGACCATAGCCCTTCCAGTGGACTAGGAAGGAGTTTGTTCTTGGACCAGCGAGAGTCGATGAGAGACTGCATCCTACTCGTTGGCCAGGGGTGGACACGGGATTGGGTTTCCGAGAGGGATCCGGAAAGAGGGGCTGGGAATAATGCTTTAAGAAGGGAAACGTGGAACACGAGACGGAACCTTCGTTGTGGGAAGTAGGTCGAGATGAAAGCCACACGGATTAATTTTCCCAATATTTTGAATGGTCCTAGGAATTCGGGGACAACTTGGGTGATGGTGTTTTGAGCCTTATATTTTAGAAAGATAGTCAGACCAGGGTCGTCAGGTTTGAAGGAAGGACCGTTTGACGTTGAAGTTCTGCCTTGGTTTTTTGTTTGGCCACCGCATCTTTGTAAAGTCTGAGGATCTTTTTCCAGGATTTTGTAAATTGGCAACATGAGAGTCGGCTGCAGGAAAGAACGCCCGAAGGGGAAGGGCGAGAGGGGGAAGGCTATGGGGTGATGAAAGCCAAAGTTGATAAAAAAAAGGGGGATTCTGAGTAGACTCGTTCTTCAGGGAATATGTGCAAATTGGCCCAAGGCAAAAGGTCACCCAGTATCTTGTGAGCTGATATGAAGCATCTAAGATACTGTTCAAGAGTTTGTTTATCCTTTTAGTTTGACATTGGTTTTTTGCGGATGGTATCCAGAGGAAAACAGAGAGAGAGACCCAGTCTTTGGGAGAAAGCCTGCCAGAATTCGAGATGGACTGAGTCCATGGTCAGAGACAATGGAAATGGGGCACACCTGCGACCTGAAAATTTCTTTGGAGAAGACATCAGCCAAAGTGGCAAAGTTGGGGAGACACCTTGACGGGGATAAAGTGTGCCTGTTTAGAGAACCTGTCTACTATGACCAGGATGGATTCATCCTTTGGAAATGGGCAGTTCAACAATGAAGTCCATCGAAATGTGTTTTCTAGGTGTTGTTCGGAATGGGAAGGGGTAAGAGAAAGAGTCCAGGAAGGTTTATGATGGAGTGTCTACTCTGGGCACATACAGGACAGGCAGTGGTAAATTCAGAATGTCTTGGTTCATTTAGGCCACCAAAAAAGTCAGTTTGATGAGAAATGCCGTACTTTTTGAAGACTGGATGACCCATCGCTCTGAGGAAATGACCCCAAAGTAACACTTTATGGTGAAGAAGCGTGGAGCTGCGTATAAGACGTCCTTCTGGTACCCTGAATATGCTGGGAATGTGAGCTTGACTATTGTTGATCTCGTCCAACACATCGAAGATGTTGGCAGAAATTATGCACTTGGCAGGGAGAATAGGCTCCGTGGTTTCTTTAGCTTCAGTTTCGGTGCGAACTGATGAGAGAGAGCGTTCGCCTTGATATTTTTATGAGATGTGTGTGTAGGTTGAAGCGGGAGAAAAGAAGAGTGACCAGCGAGCTTGGCGGGAACCCAGACGACGAGCCCCCTCAAATATAACAAAGTTTTGTGGTAGTGAGAATAGCAAATGTTCCTTTGAAAAACCCTCCAGGAAGCGTTCTCCATCTTGAAGAGCCAGCTTGATGGCCAAAAGTTCACGATTACCAACATCATAATTTCTTACGGCAGCAGAAAATTTCCGTGAAAATAAACCACAGGGATGAAGTTTCTCTTGGGGAGAAGTCCTCTGGGAAAGGACTGCACCGGCTCCTACGTACGAGGCATGACCTCCAAAGTGAAGGGGAAGGAGGTATCCGGATGACGAAGGATGGGAGCAGACACGAACGCCTTCTTAAGAATCTCAAAGGCATGAATGGCCTCTGGAGACCAGAACGAGACATCAGCGCCCTTCTTGGTCAATGCGGTGATGGGATGGGCAATAGAAGAAACATTTTTGATGAATTTCCTGTAATAATTGGCAAAGCTGAGAAAACGCTGCACAGCCTTGAGTGAATTTGGCAGCGGCCAATCGAGAACAGCTTTCAGTTTCTCTGGGTCCACGGAAAAACCTTGGCTGGAGATAATATAACCTAGGAAGGCAGTGGAAGCTTGGTGGAACAAACACTTCTCCATCTTGGCATAAAGGCGATTAGAACGGCATCTGGATAGCACAAGCACAAGTTTGGTATGTTGAATATGTTCGTTCAGATTTTTAGAAAAAATAAGAATGTCGTCTAGGTAGACTATGACAACTGTTCCCAATACATCACGGAAGATATCGTTCATGAACTCCTGAAACACGGCTGGGGCGTTACACAACCCGAAGGGCATAACAAGATATTCATAATGTCCAGAACGTGTGTTAAATGCTGTTTTCCACTCGTCTCCCTCCCTTATGTGAATGAGATTATAGGCACCTTTAATGTCAAGATTTGAGAAGATAGAGGCCCCCTGGAGACGGTCGAACAGTTCTGAAATAAGCAGAAGGGGATACCGGTTCTTCACCGTGATCTTATTGAGACCGCGGAAGTCAATGCATGGCATCAATGATCCATCCTTCTTCTTCACAAACAAGAAGCCAGCCCTGGCGGGGGAGGTAGAATTGCAGATGAATCCCCTCTCCAAATTTTCCTGGATGTAGGCGGTCATAGCCTCGGTCTCCGGTACGGAGAGTGGATAAGATTTAGACTTCGGTAGGACGGTCACGGGGATGAGGTCGACAGGACAATCGTACGGACGGTGAGGAGGAAGAACCTCCGCTTGTACCTTGTTAAACACATCCAAATACTCATGGTAAATGGTAGGCAGGGTCAATAGATTGGAAGAAACGGAATCCAGACCGGCGAGCACAGCAACAGGAGCTCCCGCAGGAACAGCTTCTGCGAATGAGGGCCACTGGAGAGGCAGAGTACCGGACCAATCAATGCGCGGATTATGGAGTAGAAGTCAAGGCAATACTAAAATAATTTGCACTGTGGGAGATTGAAAAATATCGAAGACAATTACCTCCTTATGACCATCCGCCACGGTCAATGTAAGAGGAATAGACTCCCAAGTGATGAATGCCGGCTGGAGCGGTCGTCCGTCGATGGCCTCCAAGCCAATGGGGCTCTTCCTTCTGACATGGGAATATGATTCTCCAATGCGAACTTCTGGTCCAGGAAATTACCACCCGATCCTGAATCGACGAAAGCTTCAACCTTTATGAAAAGGTTCGGACCCTCCAACGTGGCTGGAAGCAGAAACTTCTTTGGGAGAGTTTCGGGAGGAGAGGGGCAAGGAGAGACAGTACCCAGTAGAAGCCCCTCTACCTTTACTGGGTGTGCCCGTTTCCCGGCTTCAAAGGACAATTCTGGAGACGATGTTCCGAAGAGGCACAGTAGAAGCACAGTCTGTTCAGGCGACGCCGTGCTCTCTCGGTTGCCTGAAGTTGATGACTGCCGACCTGCATCGGTTCCGGCGGCTCCAAGGCCAGGAGAGGTGTAGTAGGCGACCTGTGAGAAACAACAGAAGAAGAAGGACGGGTGCAGTATCTTTCGTGCCATCGCTCCTGCGTACACTGATCCATGCGTACGCTCAGGGTGATCAACTCCTCCAGGGAGGTAGGCCGGGCATGCATAGCAAGATCATCTTTCAACGTGTCTGAGAGTCCGTGCCAGTACGCGGCGGTGAGAGCCTCATCATTCCATTGGACTTCGGCGGCCAGCGTACGGAACTCGATGGCGTATTTGGCAGCTAATCTCCGACACTGAGAAATGTGAAAAAGGGAGAAAGCGGCTGTTTCACGCCGTACGGGAGTATCAAGCACAAGTTGAAATTTGCGTCTGAATAATGCGTAGTCTTGCGTTACTTCGCTCTTGCGCTCCCATAGGGGGGAGGCCCAAGCGAGAGCATCCCCGGTGAGCAAGGCGTATACATATGCTACTTTAGCATGACCAGTGGGAAACTGGGAGGGGGACATCTCAAACTGCACCTCACATTGGTTTAAGAAACAGCGGCAGGCGAGGGGGTTCCCGTCATAGCGATTAGGAGAGGGAATCCGAGGGCCAGGACTGGCGTAGGTAGTAGCCATCGGTGGCGTAGAAGCCATGGGACTCTCCTGAAGGGAGAAATTAGCCAATTGCTGGGAGACAGTGGACAGCTGATTGCTAACAAATTGTAAGGCCTCTATGGAAATACTTGTACCCACCTCAGGGGGGTCTGCGTTTGTTTGGCTCTGCATAATGTCACACCTGTATGCCCGCAGACCTGGCAAGACCCCAGTACTGAGGTGGGAATGGTATTACACCACACACCGACAGCAATGGGAGCACGCCCGGTGTGTGGTATAGCGTTGCTGGGCCTGTTGAGGAAGTGGTTAAAGATACTTGCAACGTCTTGTTGGAGTAAGAGAGAGAATGGTCTTGTCCGTGTGCCAATGTCCAGGGGTTCCAGAGAGTAGAGTCGTCAGAGTATCAAGCCAGGTTCGAGGATTCCAGAGAGCAGCAAGGTAGGGTTCGTAGATAGGTTCAATGGGTACAGAGAGCAGAGTAGTCCAGGACAAGCAGGGGTCAAAAGCCAGGGAAATCCAACGTAGACACAAGAGTAGGATACAGCAGGGACACAGAGGGAGCACAGCATAGGTCAGCACACACAGGGAAACAGGAACTATGCAGAGCGACGATAGAGATGACAGACAGGGGTTATAAAGGGAAACACACCAATAGGAGAGAGGGGAGGAGCAGAGAGAGAAGTGGGGGACAACGAGGATAGGACAGGGGGAGTAGAGGAGGAGACAGAAGGGGCAGTCATGGGAATGGCCTGTAAGGACTGGGCGGAGGAGTCAGGATCGTGACCGGGCCTATAAGAGGAGCATGTGCGCGCGCCCTCTGTAAGTGGAGGATGCGCACACACAGGCTGTGACAGGGAGATGGCACGGAGGCAACGAGAGGAGGAGCCGGGGGAACGGCGGGACTCAGACGAGGAGCGTGTGCGCGCGCCCTCCGTAGGTTGAGGAAGCGTGTACAGGCCGCATCACTAGGAGCCGGTAGGGGAGGTAAGGCATTGGCCGTGGGCATAACGGGTGTCTGGGAGCAGGAGGGGTCGGTGCAGGCACTGGAGGAGCGTGTGGAAGCGCGGGACCTGCGGGGCAAGCGCTGAGGCAGCGGGGAAGATGGAACGGGACAGGAGTGAGAAAGAGGAGAGGGAATGGGAGGTGATAGGACAGCGGGAGAGACAGAAGGGGAAGGAATCCCCTGAACCGTCACACAAACTAACTACAAAAGTGTTTAAAACTGTCGGTAAGTCCCTTATCAAACTTTATTGAATAGTTCCCTAAGCATTTAAAGCAGTGCCCTTCACCCACCAATAGTGTACAAGTAGGGAATAGGGAATGGTAGACAATCAACCTGGAATACAGTGCTGGATATATTATCCCTGACTGTCCTTTCCAAAAATGGTCAGAGTTACAATTAAAAAACTGTTCTGGAATTTGAAGCTTAAGAGATATTCTTGGCTTTTCTGACACCTCGTCCGATTGGAATGCATGCTTACATGAGTATGTACATGAGTGCGTAAGTCTTTCAGTACTTTCATACTTACCTGCTTATCTCCTCGATGTGTTTTGTGTCCCCACTCCATTAGGGGGGGCATGTACAGAGAAAATTGCTACTGTAGATAGTTATTTAATTCCCGATCCAGTGGGGCTACATTTTCAACCCATTGTGTACCTACAGTATCTATAATTATTCACAATTCAATATGCCGTTTTGTCCTCCAATGCAACTACAAAACACATCACTGCGAAATGTTCAAAGACATAGATTGGTCATCACTTGAGCCTAGGTGCAAAGTTCATCTTTTCTGTCTTGCCATCAAATACTTTCTGGGCAAGCTTCCCGTCTATCTGCAAAAGCTCCTCACCCACTAGCACATGCAGCACTTATCATCTGAGATCTGACTCCAAAAGACTTTTCATGGTCCCAAGGTTCAACATAGTATCTGGCCGCTCCTCCTTCTCTTACCGTGCACTTCACAACTGGTACAATCTACTGGAGACTCTCATGGCCGCCACCAGTAAATTCTTTCAAATCTAAAGCTCACATTTTAATCTGGTCTGTAACTGTTACATACGCCTATAACATATATTATCTCTTACTGTGCATGGAATGTCTTGTATATAATGTATAATCTTGCTCACTTAATGTAACTATGTATTTGTAACCATTGGTCATTTATTACTGGTCATCATAACTCTGTGCCCAGGACAAAATTGAAAAAGAGAGGTAACTCTCAATGTATTACTTTCTAGTAAAACTTTTATAAATAATAAATAATGAATAATCTCTGCATGTATATATGAGGTGTCGGCGCCGTCATTACCCACACTGAAGCCACGACATTCATCTTTTGCCTTTACTCTCTTTACAGTCCTTTACATCTGCCAACACTTGGTTACTGGGCCCCTGTCTATAAAGAGACAGGACTTTCTCCAGGATTTTGCCTTGGTGTGTGTGTGTATATATATATACTGTCCCGGCCAGCTTTATTCTAAAGCTTGCCAGGTTAAATGCGGAGCTTTTCTCTGATTTGAACGGAGTTTCCCATGTGGCAGCCGTATTCAAAAGATAAGCGCTAATGGCGCTTATCATTGAAAGCGCCCGCGGCGCGGGAAAACTAAAAAAGAAAACGAGCGTCGCCGCGTTTAAAAAAAAAACAGGGAGAAAGCCGCATTAGATTAAAGGCGGCCGCGTCTGTATATATATATACTGTATATATATATATATTTATATATATATATATATATATATATATATATATATATATATGAACACAGAAAGAAAAAAAGAAGGGGGAAAACAGAGGAGCACTCAAATAGTATGTAATGGAAAAATAGAAAAATGGACTTTATTAGCAATGCATCATAAAAACACCAGAGACAAACTCAAACACATACAGGTACACCCCGCAATAACGTACGCAATGGGACCGGAGCATGTATGTAAAGCGAAAATGTACAATACTTAAAGTAAAGCAGTACCTTTTTCCCACTTATCGATGCATGTACTGTACTGCAATTGTCATATACGGGCATAACTGATGTAAATAACGCATTTGTAACAGGCTCTATAGTCTCCCCGCTTGCACACAGCTTCGGTACAGGTAGGGAGTCGGTATTGCTGTTCAGGAGGTGCTGACAGGCGCATGCGTGTTCATGTTTGTTCCACTTCTACTGCACCGACACACTTTATTCGAGCAAATACCCAGTATGTACCTGGCAGATACCTGGAATGCGCCGCTCCTCACCTCTGACAAGCCCCGTTGTGTTTGCCTTCCCAGCCTGGGTTCATGCCTGGCTGACGGGCGGCTGATCTATTAAATGATAATGATTAGGATTTAATAGGCTGCAATGCTTCGCGTGTCTACCAGATGGCATAAATTCATGAATTGTAATGCAGTATATATATATATATACTGTGCAGTATTGCAGCCAGTGGGAATAAAATGCTTCAATCCCTGCCTTCAAAATACCTCAATGCACTCGGGCAGAAAACAGTCACAAACCTCAATACACCCGGGTATACCCGAATTCGTGGGACTAGCCGAGCTCGAATAAAGTGTGTCGCCAGTGTATAAGTGCATAACTGATGTAAATAAGGCATTTGTAACAGGCTCTCTAGTCTCCCCGCTTGCGCACACCTTCGGTACAGGTAGGGAGCCGGTATTGCTGTTCAGGACGTGCTGACTGGCGCATGCGTGAGCTGCCGTTTGCCTATTGAGCGAGATGTACTTACTCGCGAGTGTACTTAAAGTGAGTGTACCTAAACTGGGGTATGCCTGTACCACATAATAAACTGCTGCAAAATATAACTTAAAATAACTAAACACAAACCAACCCCTAACCTGGAAAGACCAAATAATAAGAGTTCTAACAGAACATAACAGAACCAGGGGAAAATAAATTCCCCTAGTAGTGTAACAAAGATCGGCCGATCAAAGAATAAATGAGAACTCAAATAATTAGTGGACAAACCAGAGCACAAAATAATTAATCAAAAACCTGCAAGTCAAATAGCAAAAACATTCTAGGTACTTGCATGAGATGACACAGTAACATAACAGGCACAGTAATATAATTACTGACATGCTCCACAGAAAATGTAAAGGGTTGTAGGCTTAGGAACCACCTGGTCACTCTAGCATTCTTCTCTGTTTTGACACATCCAGGTGAGGGGTGCATTATCTGTGACCAACCGGAATTTTCTCCCCAACAGATAGAATTTGAGCGTCTCTACAGCCCACTTTATTGCGAGACACTCTTTCTCGATTATGGAGTAATTTTTCTCCTGGGGATTTAGTTTCCTACTTAAATAAAGGATGGGGTACTCCTCACCTTGAGACTCATGGGAGAGTACAGCCCCCAGCCCTACCTCAGATGCGTCGGTTGGGACTAAAATAAATTTACAGAAGTCAAGTGTGACCAACACTGGTTGGGCACAGAAAGCTTCTTTCAGGCTTCTAAAGGCCTGTTCGGTTTCGGGGGACCACTTTACCATTAGTGGCCCTCTTGCTTTAAGTTGGTTAGTGGGGTTGCCTTAGTTGCAAAATTGGGAATAACCTTCTATAGTAGCCAATTAATCCCAAAAAGGTCCTTACTTGTTTTTTTGTAAATGACCTTGGCCAATTTTGTATCGCCTCTACTTTGAGTGTTTGGGGTTTGAGTAAACCTCTGCCAATAGAATACCCCAGATACTTGGCCTCCTCCAGACCAATAGTGCATTTAGCGGGGTTAGAAGTTAGTCCAGCAGACCGAACTGCGTCAAGCACAGCTTGGACCTTTGGAAGGTGGGATTGCCAATCTTCACTATGGATTACCACATCATCAAGGTAGGCGGCAGCATACCGAGCACGTGGCTTTAACATTTTATCCATCATTCTTTGGAATGTGGCAGGAGCTCCATGTAAGCCAAAAGGCAGCACCCTATACTGAAAGAGGCCGTCTGGGGTTGAGAAGGCTGTCTTTTCTTTTGCCCTTTCTGTGAGGGGAACCTGCCAGTACCCTTTTGCTAGGTCTAGGGTTGTGAGATATCGGGCTTTGCCCAGTCTCTCAACAAGTTCATCAACCCCGGGCATAGGATAAGTATCAAATTTTGACACAGCATTTAGTTTACGGTAGTCATTGTAAAACATTGTTGTATCGTCTGGTTTTGGGACTAAAACTATAGGGCTGTTCCACCCACTTTGGGATTCCTCGATTACACCTAGTTTTAGCATTTTTTCAACCTCTAAATTTATAGCCTCTCTTTTGGCCTCTGGGATTCGGTACGGTTTAAGGTTAACTCGGACCCCCGGTTCAGAGACTAGGTCATGTTCAATTACCCTAGTTCTACCTGGCTTTGTAGAGAAGACTTCTTTGTTTCTTCTCACTAAGTTTTGGACCTCTCGTTTCTGATGAATGGACAGGGTTTCAGCTATGCTAACTTCTGGGGCATTTTCTCGATTCTCTGACGGACCTGGGGGTACTAGGGTTAATAAGACCTCTTTATCTTTCCAGGGCTCAAGTAGGTTTACATGGTAAATTTGCTCAGGTTTCCTCCTACCTGGCTAGCTCACCTTGTAATTTACTTCTCCCACTCTTTCCAATACCTCATATGGCCCATGCCAAATAGCAAGGAATTTACTCTCTACGGTGGGAACCAGAACTAGGTGCTATCGCCTGGATAAAAAATTCTGACCCTAACACCCTTATTATATGTATTCCTCTGTGCCTCTTGAGCTTTTTCCATGTGTTCCCTCATTATAGGTAGGACTGCAGCTATGCAGTCCTGCATCTGGGCAACATGTTCTATTACACTTCTGGATGGGGTAACCTCATGTTCCCAAGTCTCTTTGGCTATATCCAGTAAGCCCCTTGGGTGTCGGCCATACAATAGTTCAAACCGTGAGAAGCCTGTGGATGATTGGGGAACCTCCCTAATGGCAAATAACAGGTATGGTAACAAACAATCCCAGTTTTTCCCATCCTTATCGACCGCCCGGCGTAACATGCTTTTTAAGGTTTTATTGAATCGTTCCACTAAACCATCTGTTTGTGGGTGATAGACTGAGGTTCTGAGATGCTTCATTTTTAGGAGTTTACATAACTCTTTTGTTACTTGGGACATAAATGATGTTCCCTGGTCAGTTAAGATCTCTAGGAATTCGACCCGGGTAAACAGGACTATTAACTATTTTGCTATGTTTTTAGTAGAGGTGCTACGTAGGGGAATTGCCTCTGGATATCGGGTGGCATAATCTAATATTACCAATATATGCTGATGTCCCCTAGCAGACTTTATTAGGGGTCCAACTAGATCCATAGCAATCCGATCAAATGGTACATCTATTATGGGAAGGGTTACCAGTGGGCTATGATACGCTTTGAACGGGGCGGTGATCTGACATTCTAGGCATGAGGAGCAATAATTTGTCATTTCTGCCAGAAACCCAGGCCAATAGAAGCTTCGGAGAACCTTTTCTTTTGTCTTAGGTGTCCCCCCAATGGGTGACTATGTGCGAGGTGTAATACTACATTACAGAATGTCCGTGGTACACAACAATTGTTTAGTTATAATGGATTTCCTCCTAGCAACCCGATAACTAGTCATTTTCTACTCGAAGTAGGGTAGGCAAGTGACCTATCTGGTTGGCAAGGAGTACTATTCTGGTCCTGATATTCCCCCTTGCTTCCGCTAATCTGGGGTCTTCCCTCTGGGCCTTCTTAAAAATCCCAGGACTGACCTCTAGGTCAGCGAAGGTTTACCCTGTTTCTAGGGTGGTAAGCGCCTGTTCAACATCTTGATTGGGGTATTCCCTACCAAGGTGGCCATGGGAAAGGGAATTTTACAGCACTCTTCCTCTTTCCCCTTTTTATTGGGCCCTTGTCAACCCCATTTCTGAAAAAGGGAAAGGATTTGTTCTTCTGTTACTCTTTATGGTCCGCTATTGAACTCTGGTGCTGCTATTCTGAGAGGGGACCACATTTTTAGAAAATGGGGAAAATCGGTCCCTATTAACACATCATGTGCCAGTTTGGGTACTATACTGAAATCTAAGAACCAAACTCTGTTTCAATAGAACATCAACAGTGGAATATTTGTGATCTATCCCCATGTATACAACAAATTGCCACTCTTTTGAACTGTTTACCCGTTTTTCTCAATGGGCAAAGGTATTCGGAACTCAGTGTAAACATATTCCCGAGTCAAGTAGTGCCCGAACCCTCTTACCATTACCTTACAAATGCCAGAGGTGGTTATTCAAGGGGTTCACTTGGCTAGGGCCCATACATTGAGACCACAACGATAAGGTTCACGCTGTTGATATTGAATTGGTTCAGTATTTAGTGGGCAGACTTCGCGGTGGGCCCCTCTATAACAATTACACATTTAGGTACATAGTCTGTGTCCCACTTAGAGCCCTTTTTCGGCTCTCCATGTTGGCTGTTGCCCTTAGTATGCGAGCCACTGTTGCGGTGCTGTGTGAAGGCGGTTGCCGCTCTTTAGCCCCCTTAACACCCTGGTACCCTTTTACCATCTCTGGAAGAGTCCTGTAACCTTGGGTAGTGGGGATGCTCCAGACTGTGGGTTGCGGGTGCTCTTCTGCTGCATTGTATTTCTTCGAGGGGCCACCAGCTCGTCTGCATTGTGGGGGTCACTCTGACTGACCCAACAGCGTAGGGCAGAGGGAAGTTTCCTCAAGAACTGGTCCATGACCAACCGTTCCACGATTTGGCTTGCTGAGTTGATCTCGGGTTGTAGCCACTTCCGAGCGAGGTGGATGAGGTCATACATCTGGGATCGGGTGGCTTTATCCAACATGAAGGACCATGCGTGGAACCTTTGGACGCGAACAGCTGTGGTTACGCCGAGGCGGGCGAGTATCTCGAACTTCAACTTTGCATAAACGTTAGCTTCGGCTTGCTCTAGATCAAAGTAAGCCTTCTGGGGTTCGCTGCTTAAGAAGGGTGCGATTAGACTGGCCCCCTCAGCTTTTGGCTAACCCTCTCTCTGTGCCGTGCATTCAAAAGTGAGAAGATAGGTTTCAACATCATCCGAGGGCCCCATCTTCTTAAGGTAGTGGCTTGTCCTGGTCATTTTCGTGACTGGGGCTGCCTCTGCAGTGGAGTTTAATGATAGCCTTCTCAGTACCTCCGAGTTCCTGCTGTAAGCCCTGGGCAAACCGTTGTTGCTCCTCTCTCAGCAAGTGGTTTGTCTCTTGCTGGTTTGCATTCGCATTTTGCAGGGCTGCATTCGTCTGTTGCTGGTTTGTATTAGTCTCTAGCTGGGCTATTAGCAGCTGTTGCTGGGTTGCATTCACCTCTTGCAGGGCTGCATTCATCTTTTGCTGGGTTGCATTCGTCTCTTTCTGGGCAGCGACATTGCGTATCAACGCACTCACCACGTCTTCCATCTTGTTCGGGAAAAAAAACTTTTTTTTTCCTTAAAGTTCTTTTACCCGCAGAGCTTTTAATGTTCTGCCCGCATTCTCCACCACGCTGTCTGTCCGGGACTGTTAGAACACAGTCTTTTAGGGTAGGTTTAATGACGAGGCCTAACGTGCTGTTCCTTTAAACAGGCTGCTGCCTGGTTTATTCAGTCCCAGGCACTGAGACTGCCACACTGAATACAAAAGAAAACACAAGCAAAAAAAAAAACCCTGCTCACCTGAGCAATAACTTAACTGAGGTGAACCCTGACTGGGGTTGGAGCGGCTTATCCGCTTCCAACAAACAAAAATAAGGAACTTTGCACTTTGAGAAAGGAACAGAATGTTAACCTGTTTGGGGAGAGGCTTTTCCCTCTTGCTCCAGCAGCCTTCGGCTCCCATTTATTGGGGAGAGGGAGAGGAACCAGGAAATCAGCCCTTAAATACCTGATTTTTATCTAGCAGGCAAGGTGACAGAAATCGGCAGCAGACAAATTCTGGTCTGGATTCCTGATCCCTCAGTTCTGCAACTGTCAAACTGTGGGATGGAGTGCATGTATCTGACGGCCTGCACTTGCCAGCGTCTAACAGGCTTAACGGTAGAGATGTCCAGTATTCGGGGAGCCCCTATAGGGAAATTTAGGACCAGCCCGTGGGGGCGGCAGCGCGGGAGAGATAGAGATAGAGATACGAGCATAGACGACCCGATAGAGAGAGAGAAGAGAGAGATATATTATATAGACCATATATATAATGTAACTATCTAGATACCTATTGAGAGATTATTAGAATTCTTAAGATAAGATACACCCCCCTAGTGTATTAACCATTTCAATATAAATGTGGCACCAGAAACCTATTGATAGGCACTGTGTATACCTACGCCCACAATGTGTGCCTAAAGTAGATTGCACATGTGGTTTCAAAAGTACATTATTATAAAATGTTTTACCAGGAATAGATTGAGAGTTACCTCTCATTTTCAAGTATGTTCTGGGCATAGCAAGATGACAAATAATACAATGTTACAAATATAGTTACATAAGTGAACAGGGTATACATTATATACAAGATATAGCATGCACAGTTATAGATAATACTGTATATATTATACTGTAAATGTATGAAACAGTTACAGAACTTACATTACTTACATGTACATTACTTACCCCAACTCATTACTTTAGTGACTAACTGCTAAAGTAATTAAAGGGTTAACCCCTCCTGCTATCCCCCTGGAGGCCTAACCACTTACCCAGTGGCAACTACCCTCCATCACCCACCTTCCTACCAACAACAAATGTACCTCCACACACAAACAGTAATAAGAATGGGCCATATCAGCCAAATCTGGATAATAGCGCTTTTTCCTATTATAAAGTATAAAAAATATACATTAAAAAAATAAACATTTCAATAAAATAAGAACATTCTGTACAGTAAACAAACACTAGTCATTTAATCCCTTTATTGTCACTGTGGCTACCTATGCCCTCAACGGGGGCATAAATAGCCGCATTGGCAATTAGTGGACAACCTATAGTAAATAAAAGAAGTGAAGGCCATCCTCCTCATGCTCAGCAGTACAAAAACCTATAAAGGGTCAATGCCCAGCCATTAAACACCACCATACAGTAACCCCTTAATTACCTTATCAAGTAGTAACCGCTAAATTAATTAAAGGGTTTACCCCTCCTATTCACCACCCCTGGGAGACATAACCTTTCACCCCAGGGCAATTACCCCCTTCAATTTCTATCCTTAATCCCCCCCACCACCACCCCACACATTAATGGGTAATTCAATCTTCTGGAGATATAGTTACATAGTTTCATAGTAGATGAGGTGGAAAAAAGACATACTGTCGCGGCCCCTTTTAATCTCAAACATCCCAGTAAAAATGCGGGGATGTTCTCCATTTGTAACGGAGTTTCCCGCGGGTCAGCCGCATGGACGAGACAGCGCTTAACATTGAAAGTGCCCGCGGCGCTGAAAACGGGTGAAAACAGCCGTGTCTGCCCGCGATTTTAAAATCCCGCGGGTGCGGCCGCAGGAGATTAAAGGCGTCCGCCACTGTATGTCCATCAAGTTCAACCTATGCTAAATTTAGACAACAGATACTTTATCCCAGATCTATACTTACTTATTGATCCAGAGGAAGGCAAACAAAAAAACACAGTGTCATATCATCCAATGATATGTCATAAGGGGAAAAATAAATTCCTTCCTGACTCCAAGAATTGGCAATCGGATTAATCCCTGGATCAACATCCTTCCATTGTATACTTATTTGATATATCCCTGTATACCTTTCCTTTCTGAAAAGATATCCAACCTTTTTTTGAACAAATCTATTGTATCTGCCATCACAGTCTCCATGGGTAATGAATTCCACATTTTAACTGCTCTTACTGTAAAGAACCCTTTACTTTGTTGCTGGTAAAATCACCTTTCCTCCAACCTAAAGGGATGCCCCCGAGTTCTTTGTACTGCCCTTGGGATGAATAGTTCTTTTGAAATCTCCTTGTACTGTCCCCGAATATATTTGTATATAGTTATCAGATCCCCTCTTAGAAGCTTATTTTCTAATGTAAATGAATCTAATTTAGCTAGCCTCTCCTCATAAATTAGATTGTCCATCCCCTTAATTGGTGGCTCTTCTCTGCTCTCTCTAGTTCCATAATGTCTTTTATAAGGATTCGTGCCCAAAATTGTACTCCATATTCAAGGTGTGGTCTTTCTAATGCTTTGTAAAGGGGAATAATTATGTTTTCCTCCCTTCCATCCATTGACCGTTTAATGCAAGATAAGATCTTGTTTGCCTTTGCAACTACTGCATGACTTTGGGCACTATTACTAAGCCTGCTGTCTACGTGCACTCCTAAATCCTTCCCCATGAAGAATTTCCCCAATTTATCCCAATTTCATTTGTAATTTGCCTGTTTATTCTTGCTTCCGAAATGCATAACCTTACATTTATCTGTATTGAACCTCATCTGCCATTTACCTGCCAATGTTTCCAGTTTCCCAATTCTTCTGGAGAGAAATTGCATCCTGCTCTGATTCTACCACATTACACAATTTAGTATCATCAGTAAAGATGGAGACTTTGCTCTCAATGCCAACCTCTAGGTCATTAATAAATAAGTTAAAAAGCAGGGGTCCCAGTACCGATCCCTGAGGTACTCCACTCACAACTTTAGCCCAACCTGAAAAAGTTCCATGTATGTCAACCCTCGGTTGTCTATCCTTTAACCAGTTTTCAATTAGGTGCATGTATTTTTACTGAGTCCAATTTGCTTTATTTTGTACACCAACATCTTGTGTGGAACCGTATCAAAAGCCTTTGCAAAATCTAAGTAGACCACATTAACTTCATTACCCTGGTCTAAATTCCTGCTTACCTCCTCAAAGAAACAAATAAGGTTGGTTTGGCTTGATCTATACTTCATAAATCCATGTTGACTATTACTCATAATTTTGATTTCAATTATGTATTCCTGAATATTATCCTGTATTAAACCTTCAAGTAGTTTCCCCACTATTGAAGTCAGACTTTCAGGTCTGTAATTCTCCAGTTGTGAGCTAGCTCCCTTTTTAAATATAGGCACCACATCTGCTTTACGCCAATCTTGTTGTACTGAGCCTTTGGAAATGGAGTACTTGAATATTAAATATAATGCTTTGGCTATTACTGAACTTAACTCCTTGAGAACTCTTGGATGTACTGATGCAGCGGCTGTTATTCGAATAAATCACGCGCCGATTTTGAGTTCTCTGCTGTTCCCCACGCAGCATGAATGTGGCCAATCGCCCCAGGCACCCGCGCTTATCGCGCATGTTTTGTTTGAATTCAATGGATTCTGTTTCTTCGTTTACAATCAAATGGATGAATTATAATGTGTACATTATTGTGCTACTGTGCTACTGTGTCAATTTCATGTTTTTAAAAGCCAAAACACTAAAATTAGTTTTTCTGCACTCGCCGCGCTCTCTTCTTAGTGCGGGAAGGCTGGAAATCATACTGCGGTTGCAAATCTGGATTACGATGTACATGACGCGTGAAGTGTTCGAATAACGACCGCTGCATCAGTATGCCATCGGGGTCAGGTGCCTTATTTACTTTAATTTTTTCACGCCTCCTATGAACGTCTCCGTAGGTGGTGTTAGTTGTTGCTTTGGCACCCCCTACATAGGAGGGGGGTGTATTTTGTTGGGGTAGAGGTGGTGGGTGAAGGGTAACTTCACTTGGGTAGGTTGTTAGTTATCCTGGGGGAGGGGTAACGGGAGGGTTTAAACCCTTAATTACATTAGCGGTTTTTAAGGCATTGCATGACAATTATTTACTACCGGCTAATGTACTTTAAGTAATGCGGTTAGTTGTCTCCCCAGAACAGCTGAGGAAGGTAAGAGGTGGTGAGAAACAGTCACCATATCTGTTCTTCCCTTTGGTGATTTAAATGACCATATAGGAGGGAGAATGAGGGGAATACTATAGGACCATAAACAGTAATCTACATCATCACCATCATCAAGTGGAAGGAAATATATGGAGATTGCTTCTCACTGCCTTTCACCTTCTTCAGCTGTTCTGTGGAGACTTGCAGCTCCACCAGACTGATTGGCCAGGGACATTAATGCTGTGTTTTATCCTCCCGGGCCCCAAACCATGCGGTTATTGATGTCGCAAACTGGTCAAGAATTTTCACGTTTGTCTGCGGCACCGAAAACAAAAGTCTGGACATATCTGTATAACGCCTCAAAGACACATGTCACCTGTAAACTTTGTGAATCCCATCGAAATCCCTGAATAATCTGAATAACATCACTAGAGTCGTTTACTGTATATGGGTGACAGGGGACTCTGGGGAGGGAACCAATGGCTACAGAATGTAATTGACCTACCCAGACAAATTTGTTGTTTTGGACCTAATTCCAGAGATTAAATTCTCCTCGTGGTCTCAACAAATCCTTATGCAATGTAGGCAAATGGCAGAAGATAATTTGTATGTATTTAGATATTATATATATATATATATATATTTTTTTTTTTTAAATGTAAAACGATAGCAGGTGGTAAGCAATGTCCACTTGAACTACTTTCGAGCTAACAGGATAAAAAGTTGGCACTGTTCACTTTGCCTATTCCACTAAATACATATAATAAATCTTCCCAATACCTTAGATGTTCCATATCCTTAGAATTAAATTGTATTTTATCTATATGCTTTCTTCATAAATATGAGTAATTTAGTTCAATACTTTGGCCAAAATATTTTAAGCTGCAACCACGTCACAGTAACCCCATTTCAGTAGGCCCTACAATACCAATTTTATACTGTCATATGTATTTCTTCCACTGCATAGAGGGAGGAGGACACAAAATACTGCAGCCAACAGCATGTGCTGCACTATACTGTATGTGCGATGTATGAGATACATCCTAGACAGGATATACAGCTTTGGGGTGAAAGGATCTACAAGTACTTCTTACTCTTCTATGGACTTGTGAGTATGGGAGTGCCATGATTATCCCTTATTAGGATAAAAAATAACATATACCATTGGGTTGTACAATTGAAAGGTATCGGCTCGGATATTTTAGTTCCCAATCCACAAATGAATTTTGGTGTGTGGATTGGATTTAGTCTAAAAAACTAGGGGAAATCCGCGGAAAGGATTGAGACCAGTTTGCCCATCTCTAGGCAGAAAAAGATATGTACGCTGGAAGTTAAAATTATACAATCAAACATCAAGATTGATATTGAAACTTAATAAACAGAATATAAATGTCATTGTTCTTTATTGAATAGTATTCAAATACTTAAATTTGTAAATCCACCCATAGCAAATATACCTATAGCATGAAAGGAAGCAGTGAAAGGTTGTGAGAGAAAAAGAAAAAACCTGCAATATACACTTAATTATCCGTATCAAATTAAAAACAAACAGCTTACCCTTGCATTACGCTATTACAGATTTATTATAATCAATAGGCAGCCTGAAAGAGCAGCATATTGGTATTATACTAGCTACCATTTACCAGTGACAGACTAACCAGTTTAATAGTTTATAGCATTCAGGAGGCAGCCATTTAGAACTGTATTGTGCCATTACAGCTATTGTGTATTATAGTAGCCAGAAGGCAGCCAGTTAGAACTGTACAGTATCTAGCAGGTTTGTGAGGGCTTATTCTTAACACAACCCATCAGGCATTTGAAATATGCTGCTCTCTCACCACTACATTGGGGTACATTATTATCTTACCTGCACAGAAGTGGGGTTTTTCCCTTGACCTAGGAGCCAGCATAAATGCCGATAGGCACATCTATTTGCCTTTCCAACCTCAACTGCATTTTTGCATTATACTACAGCTGGACCCAGACGTTTGTTTACAGAATACTTTTGTTACTATTTACCACTGATTTGTGTAGTGTCTAAATAGGTATCACTGTTGATGTGGTCTCCAACCATTAACACATCAACATATATACCACCACTACCATAGATGGAGTACAAACCCAATGACAAATGGAACCTATTATTGTTTCTCTCAACAAACATTACACTTCCCGGCGACATTTCTCATTACACTTCCCAGTGACACTCTTCTATGTTTAAAATGTATTAAATATGTATGTCATTGTTACTCATTTATTTGTAAGTTTTGGGATTTATTTTAGTGATTAATTAAACGTTAAATATTAATAGCCTATGGTGTGCACCACAAATTTCTACTTCACCTACCCTAATCTATAATTAGATGTATTCACTAGGTTTGATTGCATCGAATCAGCGCAATCACATTAATATCAGAAGAAAAAAGTTACAACGGTCAGGATCAGCAGTCTGAGAAGCACAGAGTAAGTATAGAATTACATTTGTTTTGTTGTTGATTTTTGTGTCTTACTGTGGTTACAGTTATTATCATCAAGTCATCTCATCTGTTCTGGCTTTTTTGCATTACTTTCAGTGGCACATCATTATATTATATTCTCCTATACTACACATTCTGCTTTAGTCCCAGCATAACCAGAGATCATCCCATTGATATTATGATGTGCTGTGTATTTAGCAGTGAGATTCTCTTACCTGTTTGTAGTTTCCTTCTGATGCACGTACAGTATCTGGAGACTCCCGACATTGTCACTGACCGTCTAAATGTTGATCTCAGCAGACTCTCTTTATAGAAACCTCATTGCTATGGTTCTTGATGTTTCTACTTGTTTATCTGGCTGGAGCCCTGAGAATAGTCCTTTGATTATAGTTGTTGATAATTACATGGAGATAAATCTTACTTTTCTAATAATGATGATTGGACGTATCTGTATTTTTGGAGAGCAAACCACTTGGTGATGTGAGGTATATGCTGGGTCTGCTGAGGATAAATTATCACAGACAGGTTATCAAGGCTGGAAGATTTAAAAATAATCTAGTACAGATTTGTAACAATAAAGTCACTTAACTATTTAGGATGGAGCTCAAAATTCTCATACTGTAGAAACAGGTTTCAGTCTTATCTTTTCTGTGGAAGGATAGCCATTTTTAGTAGTCAAAAGATTATTAAGAAAAGGGGAGAATAAAATAACAATTTATGTATGTTCCACTTCTACCGCTCCACTATGCAATTCCCTGCACTGGCTTTCCATATCTTCTAGAATCAAATGGAAAACCCTAGTTGTGACCTACAAAGCTCTCAATGATGCTGCCCCCCTTTACATCTCATCCCTCATCCCCAAATATATCTCTAAACGTCCCAACATTCTGTCAATGACATCCACCTTTCCTCCTGCCTTATTACCTCCTCTTAATCTTGCCTACAAGACTTCTCCCATGCTGCAGCCTCTCTCTGGAATTCCCTATATCGCACATCAGGACTCTCTGCCAAAACTCCCTGAAAACTCACCTTTTCAAGGAAGCCTCTCTGGCTTACATCGAATATCTCCCCCCCCCACTTCATACACCACGCTAGGGCCGGAGACAGATTTTACAAGACCCAGGACTACAATTTCCACTGGGCCTCCCTAATAGGGGACTCTGCAATAACCCCCTCTATTTCTAAAACCTCCAACTCTCCCCATCCTTCTCCTTAAGCCCCACATATCCCCCCTCTCATCCACCTCCCCTACATTCACCCTCTCATCCTCCCTCCAACACATCCTCCTTACCACAATGCCACCTTCCTCCCTCTCCTCTCATGTATTAACTGTTTCATACAGGCAGTCCTCGGTTATCAAACACAATGCGTCACTCAAAATGGCGTTGGATAGCGAAACGTCTTAAAGCGAAACACATTTTCCCATAGGAACACTGTTTAAATGAAAGGTTCCGTTCCTGAAGGCATTTTTAATGCTAAAATACACAAAATATTTTACTCAGGCAATAAGATATGCAGCACACACATACATAATATAGTGTATATACTGTATTATATATATAATATAACATAATATATCATGTAATTTAATAATATAATATATTACATATGTAACCCATGTCCCCCCCCCCAGACACAGACTGTATATCTAGGGTGTAGTGAGGGCTGGCTACATGAATCTTGGTGGTGCGTACCTGCTTAGGGCCTGAGTCTCCCGCGTTGATGTTGGGGACAACAGGACCAGGCTTCTGGGGTAATTGCCTTCATCTGGTTCTTTAGTGGTGCAGCGCCTCCATTCTCTAAAATTCCCCAGGGATGTGGGGTAGGACCCTTGCAGAGAAGAATCCTGGTCCCAGGGTGAATGCTCCAGAACTCACACACAGTCTCTTGGTAAAACAGCAGTGTCTTTATTGTCTTGCAACACGGTGAGGTAGCACACAGCAGTTCATTCAAAGTCAGCAGTACTTCCACATATGAACAAGGTCTCTTCCTCCCTCCTTTTCCTCCAGACTGTACCACGACAGGATGGTCTGGATGGGGCCTCAATACCCTGCCTCCACCCCCCAGGGTAGGCCCTAGGGGTGAGGCTAGATGTGTTTCCCCTCACCCCCTGTACAGGGTGAGGGGCATTGGTCCACCTCTATAGTTCTGTCTGCTCTACTCAGAGGGGCTCTGAGTATCTCTTCCACGCACTGTTCTCACTCTACACGTGGTCTCTCAGTTCAGTCATTGCTCTGCTGGGTCCTACTCCACTTCAGACCAGCACGTCACTCCTCAGCTCCCAGGACATAACTCCACAGACTGACAAGCTGAACGCTCAGCTTTCACAGGATCAGCTCTCTCTCCCACAGCACTCTCAGGCTGATGGTTCTCTCACTGTACAGAACAGACACACTGCTCTCCAGATTCTGACTCTCCAGCCAGACACTCCAACTCCAAACTGACAGCTTCCAGAACTGACTCACACACACACAGGACAGCCCACTAAATATATACAGCCCTGCCCTTTATGATGTCAGCAGGACCTCCCCTCTGTCTAGGCCTGCACAGAGTCAGGGGCCTGCCTCTATCACTCCAGGCAGGGCTTGGTGACGGGGAAAAACCCATGGTTACTACTGGCGCCTGCCCTTACCAGGGCTTACTCCAGTAGGAGAAGGATAAGTAGCCCGCTCTTACTTACAGGGACTACATATAGTATAATATAATATTATATTATATGATTTATATATATTATATATACATAAACAACTTTTCAAAGAGTTGTAAGAGCGTTGGATAAGCCGTTATGGCGTTGTAAAAATGAATATAGGTATGCATTGCATAGCATTGGATAAGCCATTCGTTGTAAAGCGAAGCATTGTAAAACGTGGACTGCCTGTACACCTATAATATATATTATCATTAACTGTGCAGGAAATGTCTTGTATATAATGTATACCCTGTTCACTTATATAACTATGTATTTGTAACCATCTATTATTTGTCATCATAATTCTATATTCCCTGAACATACTTGAAAAAGAGTGGTAACTCTCGATGTATTACTTCTTGGTAAAACATTTTATAATTAAATAAATAAAATAATTTGAGTATCAAGCGGGATAGCGGGGTGAACGCAATATAAAATCGGTAGGGGACCTCGGGGATATTGCCAAGAAAAGGTGTTTTATGAAGTCGAGGTAGGGTGGCGGGCCCTTTTTCTTACCCTCCTTTGCATGACATGAGAGTTTCCTCATTAGGGGTGGTCTCCAAAAAAGATGTGGAGGCGTTCAGGTTGATCTAGCACCTATCCTATACAGAGGGCGCTTCTGTTAATTATGGGATTGTCACGGGAGACCAGACACAAATCAGATTGGTGCATCAATACTTATAGTATTCTGAGCTTCATTCACAAAATACTGCAGCCAATCATGGCATGGGAACTTTCTCATTCAGCCAATCAGAGCCAAGCTGGTAGAAAAAGCAAATGAATGGGAAATCTGAATGACCCAAGGGACATACGTAAGTTTGCCACCTCTGTCACTGGTTATTCAATGCCACTCGCAGTGACAGGGCGCAACTGTTAATTATGGGATTGTCACGGGAGACCAGACACGAACCAGATTGGTGCATCGATACTTATAGTATTCTGAGCTTCATTCACAAAATACGGCAGCCAATCAGAGCATGGGAACTTTCTCATTCAGCCAATCAGAGCCAAGCTGGTAGAAAAAGCAAATTAATGGGAAATCTGAATGACCCAAGGGACATACGTAAGTTTGCCACCTCTGTCCCTGGTTACTCAATGCCACTCGCAGTGACAGGCTCCTCTGTCTGGCAGAGCAAATGGCAGCCCGGACGACTGCCATTGTTCCCCGGACTTGGGTACTCAGCCTTTCCATGTTGCCCATTTGCCTCTCACACGTCTGGGCATCCTCTGACTGCTTTTAACTCGATGTCCATCAGACTTGCTGGCACCAACGTGGTAGCCCTGGCAGTCTGTTTTGACATTGGTTCATAAAGTCCCCAACACATAGTACTGTACATTACAGTATCCCACAATGTATTAATAATATGATGTTCTAATACACTGTCTAAGTCTCTGAGTATGGGGAATAGAATAAGAAAAGTGTACTTTTTATTCCTATCCGCCTGTTTTCCCCACACACTATCTTATGGACTTAGTTTGGACTCTGAGAGTCCCCCCACTACCTTATATACGGTTGGGGCACCCACAAACCCTACAATAGTTCTGGGTTACCTGGCACTAAGTGGGAGTACCCCCTGTAACCAAGGGATCCCCTCAGATATAGGGACACAAATTCATTCCTGTGCCTCATTCGCCTTTCTGGGCTATGCTGAAGCAGGGTACCCTAGCGGTGAGTCACACTTGCCTTTTCAAAGGGAGATTTTCCGGGACATTGGACCTCATGCACTAAGCGTCGATAAGGCATTTTTCGGCATTTTCGCGCCACATTTGCGTTTGTGATTCAGTAAGCGCCGAAAAGTGCTCAAAATCGGCTATTTTTCTTCCCGTTAAAAATTTATCGGCATGCGGCTGCCGATAAGCCACTTTTCGCCACTTTTTTAATTCGGCTGTATTCTAGTAGTCCCAATCAGCTTATCGGTGTTGATCGTCACTCAAAAATGGAGATTTCATCTGGAATTTGTCCCGCCAACTAAATTTGGCAAGTTGGAGGGGAGAAGGATCGGAAAGCTTGCCGTGACGGCACTTAGAAAAAAAAGCTCATCTCTACATTAATGGAGTCAATGGAGCGGGGACTTATAACTTTATAGGAATGTTTACGTTATATTTGTCAGAATTAAAATGTGCTTGGCATTACAGTGTCGATGTAATTCACTTCATTGTGTACTCGCTTATGTTTATTATTGCCACAACATTTTACTTGTGTATGTGATCATGTGTTGCGTGCCACATTATCCTTCATGTTATAATGTGTCAAAGGATAATCCAAGAGTAAACTCTTAAAGGAACAGTTCCCATCATATGCAATATTTTAATTATGTGGACTTCAAAATATTATATGATATTACAGATTTCACACATCTAACACATTCAGCATACAGTCATGTTGCTATACATTACACAATGCTTTTAATGTGTACCGCATTATCACTTGGACATGTATCTGTTTATTTTCATGTTTACCTGTATTTTGTGACCTCCCTCTTTTTATGATGTCCGCAATTGGACACTCAATAACATTGCATGTTTACATAGTACACGATGCATTACAATCACTTTTCCGAAAGGTATCCACACATCTACAGAAGTTACTCATCTTTAACACTATTTAAACATAATCAATAGGAAGTATCCTGATGGGATTAAAATATGGATATGCCCAGTACTATTACTTCATGTGAATAGGTGACAATAAAATGGCCAATTAGACATGTTGCAACCTAGTTTCTCATGGTTGTATCCTAATGAGATGACTGTGTGTAGCGTTCTGAAGTGGAACCTGAATTACACATTAAACAAGTTTTTGTTAAATTAACGGTTGACAAAACGTAACATTACATCATTCTCAAATATCATTATTGCCTGCTGAACATACAAAAATAATCCTTTTCTTTAGTACTTGATATCCGTTTGCATTGAACTACTTGGATATGTTAATGTAAGACCTTGCACTTCATCAACTCACCTGACATCATCATATAGGTATTTAAAGGAGGCCAATTACCTGCGCATTGACAGCTACAGACCACAAAATGATGCGAATGTTTATGAGACGGAGGAAGATTATATTGGACGAGAGCCTAGATGAGGATCAGGATGTCACAGGCCAAGGAAGGGACAGGGACGCGGATAGGAGAGGTAGAGGGCAAGGGCAAGGACATGAGATGAGAAGGGAGAGGAGACAAGTAGTGCCTCGTCCTCGTGTCTACAGGGAGAGAACCATCTTAGATGGGATGAGTGAGGAGGAGATAGTAAGTCGCTATCGTTTGAGTTCAGCAACAATCTTATCTCTTTATGAAGAGATACGTGGAGATTTAGATTTTATAACAGCCAGAGGTCGTGCAGTCCCTGGGCTTGTTAAAATGCTGTGCTCATTACATTATCTTGCTTCCGCGTCATTCCAGACAACTGTGGGCATAGTGGGCGGGGTCTCGCAATCTACATTCTCGCGGGCCTTTACCCAGTTTCTATGTGCACTCAATAGACGCGCTAGGAATTATATTCATTTTCCTACAGAGCAGACAGAGTAACAAGAGAAAGAGATGGGGGAGCACAGGTGGAAGGGTGAAATGGAATACAATATGGTTCAGGTATGTTAAACTCTGAAACAATAACGGTGGGGTTTTAGAAGTATATATTAATTCTTAACACTCACACGGCCTTGTGCAAATGCTGTCGCGTCAAGGTATCTTTAGGTCTTCTCTTCTCTGTCTTTTAGATTCGTTCTCCACTTTGCGTCTGTGCTCTTCTTCTCCTTCTTCTGTGGTGTGGTATCACCCTCGGGATAAATGAATAAACATATGAGCAGAAAGCATTCACAATATTATAGTGTTTAAAGGGATACAGACAGGGTTAGAATATGCTACAAACACTCACACGGGCATGTGTGAGTGCACTCGTTGGGATGGCTTCTTTGGACTCCAGGAGACAGTCCCGCTTCTCCAATAGAGTTTTTAAAGGTCTATGATCAAAACACAAACAACAAACGTACATATCTAAACTTTGTCAACAGACGTGTGTAAACTGCAACAACGAGCGATCAGCCAATGAGCGCACAAAATACGGGTGACGTCATGTTAAGGCACCGTGAACTGTACACAAACACACCTCACATTGAATTAACATTGGCCTACAGCGATGTGCACGCACCGCCACAGCGACGCGCGCACATGACACACTGCACAGCCTGTAACAATAAGCTACGGCAACAGCCAATACATATTCACGCGCGCACGTGTGTTGGGGGTGTGTCTTGCATCGGTAACCTTTTTAAGGACGCCTTGAAACATTAACACGTTCCCACGTCATATGTGGGCGTCACGTTGTTTGTACCTATTGAATGCTAAACAATGAGGTGTGTGTGTGTGTGTTACAGTTAGTGCAACAGGTTTAAATGATAGCTTTTTTTTAAAAATGATGTCGGATTTTCTGCCTCAACAATGTGTACTAATGGTTCGTCATTTAGTATTGTGTCATATAAAATAATTACTTTGTTAACGCTACATCTAAGGCTGTTAGCTATGTTAATCTTTATCCAATCATTAGCATTTGATCAATGTACACATATATTATTTGACTATACCACTAACGACATGTATATTTACCATTCTTGTAGAAGTTAAATCTGATGTTGCTGCATCAATTCGCTCCAGGAATACACAACATGCTTGATGCAACCGTTGAATCCTGAATCACACACATCTCCATTATGTCGTCATCGGGCTCAGCATTGGGTTCTTCAAACAAGAGGTCTTGAGGTACGTTCAGTTGTTGGTTGTTAACACCTCCAAATCCGTCTAGACCATATAAGTATTCATTCATATCATAGTCGTTATCTCCATTTTGGATCTGGTATTGTTGAATGGGTGGTGCAGGTTTATCAGCATGCGCAGCCGGCTGTGCGTCTTCAATGTTACTGGTATTAGGGAAATACATGCTATTTAGCAGAAGATATGTTCCATGTTCCATGGTAACTTTAAATGCTGGTGCAACCTGCCAGAAACCGTATCGTTCAGCTGTACCATCAGGGACACGCTCAAAACATTTACTTGAGGATAACGTGTAACGTACAGAAGTTTTAAAATTTCTTTGCTTGCCTTTTTCTTTGAAGTATGGATATTTGTTTTGTATTAAATCATAGATTTCCCCCACCGTTTCCTTCTTTGATTGCGTTCTTTCGATGGCCTCTGAAATTAAATATTTAAATGATTTTCCAGGTTTGATGTTAGATGTTGAAGCTCCTGCCATTGCTTTTCCCTTCATGTGTTTTGTGTGGAAGTGTGAAGCATACGGATGTGTGCTGTAATTATGAACACATGAATGTTATCTTCGTGGTTTCTTTCAAGGTTATAAGACAAAGTAACTGTTATATGCCTAGCTTTTCTCCCACAAGCAAATGGTTACAATAATTGCCTGAAAGTCTTTATGTAACCTAAACTTTTCACAGGAATCGAAACTTTAATTTGCTATTATGCAATTAAAAATAGAAAAACAAGTGTAGTCATTTATTTAAAAAAACAATTTGCGTGTAATCTAAATCTGTGGTATGATGATTAGATTTCAAAGAATACTGTGGTTAAATTAAGCATAAACATCTGACTATTATGCAGTTATATATTTTACTCTCTGTTATGTTCAATGTTTTATCTCATCTATGTGTATTTTATCTCTCTCACTGGTTTTCTTGTGATATAAAATATATATATATATATTCACATAGATATAGAACTTGCTACATTCAAGGCCTTGTTAACAAGCACGCCTTTCAATAATTATTTTAATAGCTAATGTAAGTGAATAACATTATTATTTATGTTTTAAAGTTGCCCTAATAGAGTAAGCTGTGTATATGTTTAATTTCTCAGCTAACAAGGCCTCTTTGCAGCCATGTAATGATGTACTGTTCATTCTCATTATATATATATTATATGTAACCCCGAGGTTATTTTTCCCTCACTGACCCCCCTCCGCGAGTGCCGTGTGGTCACGGGTGCCGCCGGAAGCAGCGACGGACCCGCCGGCACTTCGCGAGGGTGGGGGCCAGTGCAGGGAGCAGCACGTTGCCCTCTAGTGCAGGCCGGTTGCCGGGGACGCTATCGGGCCGTCCCTAAGGCCGCGATTGCGTTTCTACAGGCCTGGCGGCTGGTGAAGAGGGCGCCGCCATTGCGCATAGGTTTGCGCATGTGCAGGAACAGGCAGGCGCAGGGAAGGCCCCAGGTAGATCGCGCGAGGGCAGGAAAGGGGAGAGAGAGGTTGCGGCGGCCCTTAGGCGTTCGCGCATGCGCGGGAGAAGCGCGCACGCGGCCCCAATGCTGTAGCAGCCTCCTGGGAACTACAACTCCCAGGAGGCATAGGGAGACAGGCACCAGGTGCCTCATAGCGGCCAATAGGGCTGGGGAATGCTCAGCCCGGGAATATAGATACATTTCGCGGGCTTTGCGCACGCCAGTCAGGCAGAGGAAGAGGAAGGGGAAGGAAGGGTGCAGGGAGCGAGTGGCTCCTGCACCAGGTAAGGGTTCTCCGAGTCCCCAGGCAGGCCCCAAATCCCTGTTAGGGCAGGGGGTAACTGAAAAGGGATGGCCCTAGATAGGGAGGTCACCCTTAGGTGTGTGAGGGTGCAGGTTTGGCAGTGCCACAGCGGGTAGTGCTGTGAGCACTGACAAATAGGCACAGGGTGTGCAGCGGATGCGGAGTGTACGTAGTGTGTTATTGCTGCGGGTTCCAGGTGCGGTGTATTGTTATTGTGTGTTGTCGCTGCATGTACTGGGTTCAGTGTGTGCAGCGTGTGTGTGGATGTCTGCAGGCTCACTGTGTGAGCAGTGTGTCTGCTGCAGACGCTGTTAGCACTAGCGAGTTAGTAGCTAGAGGTAGGACTGGGACGAGCGAGGGGAGGGGGGCAGGTTATTAAGCCCGCAAGCCCTATGAGTTCCCCCAAGCCCCACAGGTTTGCGGTACAACAGGGACAGGCCCTAGGTAAGGGTTCCTGTCACGTTAGTGCCCTTTAGATAGATAGGGAAATAGCGGCGGTTGCTGTTTCCGTAAGGCGGTTGCTGTTCCTGTGAAGCGGTTGGACTCACGTTGGGGTCCACAGAGACTGTGTTCCAGAGGGGACCGCCCTAGCGGTCCACAAGTGCAGGAGTTCGGTTGGAGGAGTCATCGCCGACTGAGCCTTTGCGAAGACTGCTGACCTGAGCATCGGAGTGCTCGGAAAGTATCCAATATATAAGTGCACCACCGGGCCCTAGCTTAACTGTGACTGCGCAGTCACCCATTGACTCTCCGTAGGAGTACGGGACATACTAAGGGGTTCGTTGGACACTGGGTGGGGATTCACCGGGTGTTGGGAAAGCGTCCGGTGGGACGTTACGGTGGGTGTCTCCTCGTGCGAGGGACACAGGTTATAATGTTGTGTTATGTTTTATATGTGTGTTAGTAAAGCGTTAGTTATTATTCCTACTGTGTATGTGTTTATTAAGTGTCCTGCGAGGAACCACTCCCCCTTCGGTGGGAGCCATCGCAGGTGGAGGCGCTGCGCTGTGTAAGTATGTAAGTGTTACCCCAGGCTCCCAGCTAG